>CM053037.1:76259152-76416652 GCA_028564925.1 Lithobates sylvaticus
TTTCCTCACTCGCGTCTGTTAGACGCGAGTAGAGGAGAGCCGACCGGCTGCTCCTCTGACAGGGGGGTCTGTGCTGATCGATTATCAGCGCAGCCCCCCCCCCCCGAGGATGCCCACACTGGACCACCAGGGACGCCGCCAGACCACCAGGGATGTGCAATAAAAAGGTATGCCACCGGACCACCAGGGATGACACACAGTACCCCCAATGGATGCTAATCAGTGCCCCCAATGGATGCCAATCAGTGCCCACAATGGGCATCACTGATTGGCATGCATTATTGTTTGGCACTGATTGGCATCCATCAGTAAAAAACAATGCTGCCTATCAGTGCCTATCCGTGCCACCTATCAGTGCCTATCCGTGCCGCCTATCAGTGCCCATCCATGCCGCCTATCAGTGCCCATCCATGCCGCCTATCAGTGCCCATCCGTGCCGCCTATCATTGCCCATCCGTGCCGCCTATCCGTGCCCATCCGTGCCGCCTATCCGTGCCCATCCATGCCGCCTATCCTTGCCAATCCTTGCCGCCTATCCATGCCAATCTGTGCCAGCTATCAGTGCCAATTTGTGCCACCCATCAGTGCCCATCCGTGTCGCCCATCAGTGCCGCCTATCAGTGCCCATCAATGCCACCTCAGTGCCACTTCATTGGTGCCACCTCATCGGTGCCCATCAGTGCCGCCTTATCAGTGCCCATCAGTGCAGACCTATCAGTGCCCATCAGTGAAGGAGAAAACGTACTTATTTACAAAGTTATGAAACTGAAACAAAAAAAAACATTTTTTTTTTCAAAATTTTCGGTCTTTTTTTATTCGTTTAGCAAAAAATAAAAAACCGCAGAGGTGATCAAATACCACCAAAAGAAAGCTCTATTTGTGGGAAAAAAATGATAAAAATTTAATTTGGGTACAGTGTTGCATGACCGCGCAATTGTCATTCAAAGTGTGAGAGCGCTGAAAGCTCAAAATTGGTCTGGGCAGGAAGGTGTTTAAGTGCCCTGTATTGAAGTGGTTAAAAATCTACCAGTTCAGTCCCTGTCTTGTTTGCACCACCTGTATACTGCTGTTGAGAGTATATAGGGCCTGGGGGCCCTACGCCTTTCCTTTTTTTAATTTGGGTACGGGGTTCCCCTTAATATCCATACAAGACCCAAAGGGGCTGGTAATGGGCAGGGGGGTACCCATGACATTTTTTCATCCATATTGCCGGGACCAGATATTACATTAAAACCGCAAGCAGTTTGAAATGACTATTTTTCCGTTAAAAGTGTCATTTTATGCAGGGACTGTTCTAAACACAGAAAACACGCGCCAATTCACAGGCATACTATAGACACCCCCCAAGCACGATATTTAAAGGAATATTTAACCTTTTTTTTCACTTTAAGCGTCATTAAAACGGCTGTTTTTAAAACTTTTTTTTGCATTGATACATGTCCCCTGGGGCAGGACCCGGGTCCCCAAACACTTTTTAGGACAATAACTTGCATATTAGCTTTTAAAATTAGCACTTTGGACAGACGCGTTCTATGATCAGTAACGAAACCTCCGGCAGCACTGAATGCCCTTTCTGAAAGCACTCTGGATGCAGGGCAGCCCAACAACAGCATATTAGGCAAGTTCTGGCCAGTGGTCTATTCTCATGACACAGTAAGTCAGTGGCTTGTCAGCTGGAAAGCTCCATCTCTGTTTTGGCCCCGAGGTTATCGTCCACCATGTAATGCAGACGCTGCCGATGGGATGTTGAAGCTGACAGCCCTGGGCGGTGAGGCCTAAACGCAGACGCCTTCTCCAACGCTTCTCTCTTGACCAACAGAAGACTCAAGACAATGATTTCCACCACACTGTAACCTACTGGAGTCAGGAAAAATAAAATCCTCAAGAGATTTTATCTTCTGCACTTTCTGTGGGGATGGGATGAGTTCTGAGACCTCCCCCTTATAAAGGTGGTCAAGGAATCATCCTTCTCCTTGCCACAAATTCTTGGGTCCTTTTGCACGCTTTGAAGCATGAGGTTGCTCATGCGCCTCAAATTTGCTGAGATTCCTCGGGGTCACTCAGGATGACAGCATCTGGAACTTCCTCCTCCCAGCCACGTACTACTCCCAAGGGTCCTGGGGTTGGAAAGCCATCGCCTATAGATTGACGCATGTCTTCCTCTTCTTCGAAGCCTATGAAAGTGCCAGAATCCTCCTCCTCATCCTCCTCTCCTCTCTTCTTCTGTGTGTTCTGTGACATAGGAATGATGGTGTCTGGATAAAGTGGGCCTTGAGAGGAAAGGAAGTCCTCCTCCTTCCTCCTGTTGCTCTGCTCCAGTGCCATGTCCATAATGCCATGCAGATTCTGCTCCAGCAGGAACACAACAGGGATTGTGTCACTGATGAATGCACTGTCACTGCTCACCATCCTTGTGGCCTCCTCAAATTATGACAATACAGTGCATGCGTCCTTAATGATCAGCCATTGGCGTGGGGGGAAAAAAGCAGAGGCGGCCTGAGCCCGTCGTTGTGCCGTACTGGCACAGGTACTCGTTGACGGCCATCTGCTGCATGTATAGCGGCTTCAGCATAGCCAAAGTCGAGTTCCACCTGGTGGGCATGTCTCAAATCAGGCGGTGTCATGAACAGGTGTGACCAGATTGTGTGGACTGCAAAGATGAAACCAAAAAGCATGTAAAGTGAATAAGAATAATGTTTATTTAAGATAAGTGATATAAATAAGTAAACACCCCAAATACAAATAGTGCTCAGCCAACAAACAGAAACCCACAGACAACAGATAATATATACAGCCACAGGGAAATACCCAAAATCAAACACGTTAGCCAGGCCAGGGTCATACACAGAAGATCAGCAGATAACAAGGGCAGTTCCAGAATCACAAACGTTAGCCAGGCCAGGGCCATACACAGAGGATCAGTAGATGAACAAGGGCAGGACGGGAGAGGGAGAATAAGGATAAAAAAGGCTACAAGGGAACAGGAACACAGGATCATGATGGGATCAGGTACAGGCTCAGGTTCAGGTTCAGGCTCAGGTTCAGGTTCAGGTTACAGGTTCAGATGCAGGTTACAGGGCGCATGGAAGAAAGATACCAAGGCAAGCGTGTGAGGGCTTGCCGGGTATTTGTAAGACTTCCAGTGATTGACCTCACGTAACAGCTGAGCGCAGAAGGGGCTGTCTGCTCCACACTGCCGGGATCCATCTGCTGGTGGATGCCAGTATTGCGGCCCAATGATGACATAACACCAGCAGGGAAAGTCTCTCCTGACAGTTACAAACTGCCAGGAGACACCTGCTGGTGGACCACAGTACTGCACGCCAAATGATGGATCTTACCAGCGGACGGATCCTTTACGGACAGGCGGTTTACGGACAGGTGGCATTACCGCTGAATTTCAGCCAACCAAGCACTGGCTGTGTATGACCGCCTGAAATGGCTACAGACGGGGGGCGTGGCTTGGACATGGCGGAGTGAGGAAGCTTACTAATAGAGCTCCTGACTCCCCACTGCAACTAGCCTGCAATGACATACCGGAGAAGACAGAAGACCAGGGGATCAACTAAAGCATGCCCAGCGGCATTAATCAGCCAGTACTTCCAACACCCAACTCACACGGTAACCTCCCCTGCAGAGACACGTGGCGGGAGAAGACATACCTTCCGCATTCCATTGCCGCATCACAGCGTCATGCCCCAAACTCGCTGGAGGGGCTACCCTCGCTTCTGGCACCTTCACCTGGCAGCTCGAGCAGCTTGGAAGCATCTTCAGGGTCACTGTAGGCTGAAGCGGACATCAGGGCCCTGCTGCGGGCACTACCAACTAAGGCTGATATGGACACCCTGATGACAAGGATGGAAGAACAACACTGCCGCGACTTCCACGAGCTCCGCTCCGAGGTCCACACACTGGACTGTTGTGCTTTTTTAAGGACAGTTTCCCTCACATTTTTATTAAGTAATTTTTAACGAAGATATTTTTAAGATACAAAATCAATCTATATGACACAGTCTATATATGCAAAACTTGTTCACGGAGACGAGTGATCATACTTAATAGTCACATTTATTGGTTGACAGAAAACAAATATTTACATGAAATTAAAATACAGATTGCATTATTTGAACATTTGACAATTAATGGAAATACCCTTAAAATGGGCGTGGTTTATACCTTGGACACAATATCACCATGATAACTTCTTCAGTAGAATCAATAACCTTATACTTGACAATTTAACAGAATGTCTGTATTTCACACACCCAGCCCTTACTATGCTGCAGGTAAGTAACGTTGAACAATGCGAAAATAATTTAGACATTTGTTTGTCAATAACATTTGGTAACTATGCAAAAAGTAATATATAATGAAAAAATTGAATATTAGAGAAAAATCTAAAAGGCGATTATTGATTCTGGAGAATGATTATCAATATTAGAATATTCAATACATCAAAAATTAAGAGAACATATCAGACAAAATCAACATGTTATATTTACCCATTCCAAAATGGCTATTAGTCTGGATTTAAGATGGCTACCGGGTTCAGGAAACTCCTTGGAGGTTAAAGTATATTTTCATTCATGGTTGTCAGTCTATCTGGGAAGATGTTTCTCCCATTGTCCCTTCCCCAGGGTGGGTCCCTGAGCTCTCAGGTTTGATCCCCTGAGCTGTCCCCCTTCCCTTTGACTATCTCTCTTGCTTCTTAAATACCCTCTCACACAATAAGATTATAAAACTTGTAATATGTTCAGCCCAAAAGGTATGTGTCTCTTTCCTATTGGCAGGCAGACTTAATCACCTTTCCTAGTAGTCTAAATGTTTTTAAGGTAATTTCACCTTCAACCACCAGGGGTCTCACATGTGTTTTGGGGCTGCTCTGTAAATTTATATATTTTATGTTATACTGTGTATTGTACCTTAGTGAAAATATCTATATCTTTAGTATTTGGGAATTCTACTAACCACATACTATCAAATACGCTTAGCATAATTATTGATTAATCACTTGCATAAAATGGTGATATATATGCATATCATTGTATATCTGTAAAAATTTAGTCCATTTGAAAAGGACACAGGTTTATATATATATATATATATATATATATATCAATCAACATTGAAGGGATATTTAGTTTAACTACTTCTTTATATTATAGTCAGCTTCCATTTTGTGTGTCTCTAACATCCATTTTGTGAAATATGCTCAAGTCTTGCTAATCTAGTTTCGTTTTTCCCTAATACTGTAATCTTCTGTTGAGTTTCATTTTCTTGTAAAGCACGTGATATTTTAGAAATAATTAGTTTCACTGTGGGCGTCAGACTGTACTTGTGCGTCTCTGTATATGATTGGATAATCTGTTAAAGGGCGGTACTTTCTGAAAGCTCCTCTTATATTCACACCCAAGAATAAAGATTTAGATTTGCTCGGAGAGAAACTTGCTGTGTATACTTTTCTTTATCTCAAAGGGCAAATATCCCAGATCTGGTTTCGGATTGTACAGCATACCAAAGCAGTAAGCCCTAATCTTGATTTATTTCCTTTCAGTTTGGGGGCTCGTTCCACGATCGATTATTATATGTCTGGTGAGTAGACTTGATATATATCTTCTCTCACCGTGACCTCTATTTAGAAATTGTTCCTTTAACGGGACCTGTGATTTATGTAGAAATAGTTTTTAGACTTTGAAAAAAAAAAAAGTCAAGCGCTGTTTGAGATAACAGCACCCGTAGCCCTGGGAGGGCTGAACGGGATAGCTATTCTGTGTAATAGCATATGCTTTAGAAAAAAAGCAGCTGTTCGTGTGAACAGCAGTGAGGATTCTGTGTAGTCCTCTTTATAAGTCTGCGGCAGCCGTCTGTTCGGGGGTGAACAGTCGTTAATGAGGACCTCGGTAGGTCCCAGGAAGGACTCTGTGAAGTCCGTAGGTCAATGATGATAATACATTACTGTAATTACAAAACAAAACAAAGTCTGCTAAGGTGTGCTGGACAAAACCGATCTCTTTGCTTTCCTTATTTTTTGCGTAGTTGATAAGCTAATTTGTAAACTGTCTGTGTGGAATTTGTCAGCGTTTGTAAGGTAAGACAACGCCTTCCACTGCTCCGTGTTATCATAGGACTTTGATTTAAGGGTGACAGACGTGCCTTCCTTTGAACTCCCGGGTTCTTTGTGTGATTGATGGAAGTTCCCGATCAAAACGCAGAGTAATGCTACAGTATCCGGTGATGTATTGATGTTTATTCTTAATGATTTATGTATGAATGTATTGACTCTAAAGAGTTAGCGTAATAGCAGTGTTAATAATATTTTCTTAAGATAATGATTCCTTTTGCTGCTATGCAGGGAAAGTCAAGATTTGGATGTTTGGCTTTTTGCCAACATGGTTCAAGTACTTATATCTCGCTAAACGTAATAGATATTGTGAAGAATTGTTTGCGGCATTGGTAGTACAGAAGTTGCAAGTACTGTTTGAACCTGTTGGCACTCTGCCAAAAATAAAAAAATTAATTTGAAATAAAAAAAAAAAAAATCAGAATGGTTACAAAGAAAGACAAAAGAAGATGCTGTAGGAGATCTCCGGCTGGATCGGGGCTCCCTATGGCATCCTAGCCCAAAAGCTGCCCACGATAGGTTAGCAGAGTCATGGGATGGTGAATTTAGAGGTTAAATTAACTTTCTCCATGCCCGGTATCAGGCGCCCCGCTTCCTCCCCCTTACATTCCATAACCAGATAGCAGCAGCACAGAGCAGCAAGGACACAGAGAATAGCAGAATGTGTTTGAAACACCAGGGCAGACACATTAAAAAAGAGGATGGCTCACAGCCAATAGTTGAAGATTTCTTTTTATAAAGGGATCTTAAAGGGAAATTATCTTGTTCTATATTAACAAAAGAGAAGGTAAGAAAAGTAAAGAAGGCAATTGTGACTATAGGTTTGTACAAGACCTAAGGGCCATCAATAGCCTAGTGGTACCGATTGCCCCAAAAGTGCCTGATGTGCCATCAATATTTACCGCCATACATTACGATGCAGAGTATTTTACTGTGATTGATTTATTGAACGCATTTTTATTTCCGTCCCTGTGGATGAGGAGGCACAACCAATCTTTGCTTTATGTTTTTTAAAACTGCCAACTAACATGGTGCAGAATGCCCCAGGGCTATATAGACTCCCTTGCAGCCTATTCCAAACTACTCTCAGAGCTTGGATACCAGGACATTGTTCATCCCTGCTGCAGTATGTGGATGAATTCCTCATCTGCAGTTCTACTCGGGTGGCCGCCCTGGAGGATGGGAGGGATCTTTTGAAATGTCTTTTTGAAAGTGGTCACAAAGTGTCAAAGAAAAAATTGCAATGGTGTCAGAAAAGGTTGAATATTTTGGTTTTGTACTCTCAAAAGGAGAAAGGAAAGTCAATCACAGAAGAGCTATGGCTCTTGTGGGTCTGCCCCGCCCACTTGCTAAGAAAGACATGTTCACCTTTCTTGGTAATTATGATTGGTTACTGCCGCCAATGGATACCTGACTGTTCCTACTACAATCTCCTGAGACAAGCCACAGGTTTACACATGCCAGATTGTATAAAATGGTCAAATGAAATGCGCAATGCTTTTGTGTATTTGAAAAATGCTATGGTAATGGCTCCAGGGCTCGGCCTCCCTAACTAGAAAAAATGTTTAATTTGTTTGCAGGAAAAATGTTTCATTTGTTTGCAAGGGAAAATTGTAAGGATGTGTCAGGTGTCCTCGCTCAGGAGCATGGAGACAAGTTGCCCCCTATTTTTTTTCAAAGATGGTTCCGGTGCAGGTTCAAGGCATGCCTGTGTGTCTCAGAGGCATCCTATTCAATGATGGTTTTGAGATGGCCACTTCTTTCACTCTGGGGCACGACACTACACTTCACACCACCCACAATGTATGAAAAATGTACATACGCAGCACATGTCTGCTCATAGGTTGAGCGGCTATGAGTTGATCTTGATGTCCAATCCAAAATTGCACATCAAATATGCTTCTCCCACTTCAGGACCAGCACCAATACAAATGCCCTTTTAGGATTAAAAGGAGAGCAGAATGAGGTTGTGCCACAACATGATTGCATAGACCTCATTCACTAACACACATCACCCACAACACTGCAGAGCATACACAGGCCAACAAACAGATAGCCAAGGGAAATGCTCTGGCTGATTAGCTGCTAAACAAGCTGCTACTTCACAAAATGCACAGATCCAAATGCCCATGCTAGTACCAGACTTGTTGTTTTGTTTTTTTGTTTTTTTTATCAGGTTCTTTCAGATTTGCAGGGATGTGCAAAAGAAGCTGATCTCAGAGGTTGGGACAAAATAGGTGTGCAGAAAGATCCAAAGACTGGATTTCTCTGCAAAGAGGGGAAGCCATGTATATCAGTAGCTAGTGCATCACTTTTTGTAGCTAGTGCATCACTTTTTATGCATCATTTTTATTTGCCAGTTCCATGGAATAGGTCACAGAGGCTGGAAAGCCACGTGTGAACTATTGGAGAAAGACTTTTACATTACAGAACTTTCCTGGCCAATTTTATGTAGCAAGATGCATCACATGTATCAGGAACAACCCACACAAGGCCGAACATGAACACCTGATATATCCAACCACCCCTTTTACACATTTACAGATTGACTTCACACACATACCCAAACTAGGCAAAAGACAGGAATATTTTTTGGAAATTGTGGACAAGTTCTCAAGTTGAGTTGAACTTTTTGTCACCACAAAAGAAGATGCACAAACAGTAGTGAGGATCCTCGTTCAGGAAATCATTCCTCGATGGGGATGCCCACTTCTTATAAACTCAGACAGACAATGGACCTACATTTGTATCAAGGGTCTGCCAGGACTTGGTAAAAACTCTCAAGATAGAATGGAAGTTTCACATTCCCTAACACCCTCAAAGCTCAGGGATAGTAGAAAGAATAAACAGAACAATAAAAAATACAAAATAAGAAAGGCCACAGGAGGAACCTTTGCCAACTGGAAGAAGGTCCTCCCAGCAGTCCTGGCAGAAATAAGAATGACCCTTCCAAGACAACAGTGTATTCACCTTTTGATGTCTTGATGGGTCGACTTTTCCCCACCCCATGGGCCAGAGCACATTTAATGATAGAAAAGGGAGATTTAGACTTGTTACAGGAAGAATATGTAAGGTAATTGGTTGAAACATTGTAAACAGTTGAGAGAAATGTTGCTCGCACCTTTTCTTTTTCTTCACAGGAAACTACTCACCCCTTCAAACTGGGAGACACCGTGGTGGTCCAACAGCTGAACAGAAATAAGAAGCAAGAGTATCCCTTTTGGACCTCCTACCACAGTGGTTGCAGTGACCAGAACAGCCTTCCTAGTGGAAAATTGCCAGTCCTGGATCCATGCCAACAGAGTAAGAAAAAAAAAAAGGTTGCCCAAAGCCCCAAGAGCAGGAAGGAGATCCTGGATACAGGAGGCCCTCAAGCAGAAGTCCAAGCAGAGTTCCTGGGAAAGCAGGTCCGGCCAGAGAAGATGACCTCGCTTACTTCACCACAGACTTCTGGCAAGGCATCCTGCCCACTGACCCTGATCTCTCTGACAGTGTTCCTACCCACCTGGATCACCACTAACTGTATCTACCACCCTGAAGATTTGGGTGCAATTAAAAGTATCTGTGGGAACACAAACACACACACACACAAGAACATTATATTGACACAAGCTAGAACCAAGAGAGAGATTGGAGATAGTTTTACTGATAAGATGCTTTTGCTAAAATTTAAGTATGCTTATGCTAAAAAATCAGGGTATGAAGAATGTTGAATATGTAGCATATTAAGCGCTGCGCGGACTGTTGTATAAGTCCTGTATAATAATAATAATAATATTACATCCTAGTACTGCCCGAATTGCCCTTTTGGCTGTACCTTTAAATGTTTCCTCCTTTCTCAATGAGACTCCTCCTGTATTCTTGACTAACATATCCACTCTGTACATAAACAACATTGTTACCTTTCCAATAGCAGGTAGAAGTCATTCCCCTGTTTGGTGTTTTAATTTAGGGAATGAGACACAGACTAACCCCTCTTTCTGCAGCAGGTCAATATTTAATATCTCCATGTGCGAATCCGGAGTCTCTGCCCCTGCCTGCTCACTGTTTCAAGTAACTGACCCAGGGTTAAACTGTACTTTGCATAACTTTTCTTTTTCTCTAAAAATGTAGGTGAAATATTACACTAATTTATAATCGCAACACAGGACAAGTACACTGATGAGTTTGTCGCTAAGAGACCTTTTGCACTGGGACAAAGTATCCATGTATGTTGTAGGAAAGTGTGTTATTCCTGGGTGCCCCTCCATGTTAAGGGATGGTGTTACCTTGCATCCTTGTTATCTGTCATGGGAGTGGTAGGGGATTATAAAAGGGGACATCCACTAGAGGCCAGCTCCAGCAGGAAGCTAGGGACATTGCTAAAACATGGAGCCCATTTGCCAATGCAGGATTTGAGCTTGGAGGTATATTTTTATGGTTAAAATACATTGTCCTTGTTATGGTATTTATCCTTGCTCTGATTCTTTACCTCTGTTTTAAATGTTGCACTTACATAATTGCGCACCTTCGATCTCCTGATGATAAGGTTCTATCTCACATGACATACATGAAGAGTCATCAGGCAATCTATGCCACAGCCCCAAAGAAGTATTAAAGCACAACATAGAATGTAGAGATCATCTTATATGATCTAAGAGGGGATTGAAGGGATATTTAGTTTAACTACTTCTTTATATTATAGTCAGCTTCCATTTTGTGTCTCTAACATCCATTTTGTGAAATATGCTCAAGTCTTGCTAATCTAGTTTCGTTTTTCCCTAATACTGTAATCTTCTGTTGAGTTTCATTTTCTTGTAAAGCACGTGATATTTTAGAAATAATTAGTTTCACTGTGGGCGTCAGACTGTACTTGTGCGTCTCTGTATATGATTGGATAATCTGTTAAAGGGTGGTACTTTCTGAAAGCTCCTCTTATATTCACACCCAAGAATAAAGATTTAGATTTGCTCGGAGAGAAACTTGCTGTGTATACTTTTCTTTATCTCAAAGGGCAAATCTCCCAGATCTGGTTTCGGATTGTACAGCATACCAAAGCAGTAAGCCCTAATCTTGATTTATTTCCTTTCAAACATCACATACAATATTTATCTATCTGGATACTTGTATAATTTGGGTATCTAGTCAATATTTGTTTATCTAAACATGATTCAATTCTTATACATTCATATCATGATCATATGATTTCTTAATACTAATTTGTTCCTAAAACAATTCTATTAATAACCTTATATTTTCATATGTATTTTTTTTATAACCGATTTCATTAACTCATCGGATACTAAAATTATATTTTCTTTTGTGACCTACACATATCACATAGACTTTGAATGATTTATATTAACCGTATAAGTATTTTTAAAATATCTCTGACTGCACATATTTCAAATCTTTTTCCTTACAATGTCTCAAATGAACTTTAAACATTCGGGTGAACAATCTCATGTTTATTCTCATTATTTGTCCTGTTGGAAGAAACCTTCACTTTGTATCCTAGTCATTGTCTTATCGGCATCTTGAGTCCATATTGAGACAATCGGTTTATTTGCTCAACCTTCCCTTGTATCAAAGGACTTGTAGTTGTATTTACCCCCACACATATAGGAACTCATGTCCTTTGTTTTCGAAATGGGGCCTCATTGTTTATGCAAGATTCTGTCTCAACACAGGCTTGTAAAATTTACAAGGTGCTTGGGATACATGAATTTCTATTGTGTCTTTAAAGGTCTTCAAGAGTTCAGTTATTGTGACCTCACAGTTCACGTGTCTTTTTGAAATTATACATTTCTGTCATTGAATAGTAAATATATTTCTTCATAAATTCACAACAGGACAAACGAATCAGCAAAGGGGAGATGGAGGTGAGCGCCCTGGAGCTCTGAGTCACTCAATTAGAAAAAGGGCATGCAGCCTTCCAGGAGCGACTTGCGGAGGTACAGCTCAAGGCCGAAGATTTGGAGAACAGTTGTCGCAGCAACAACCTCCGGATCTGGGGGCTGCCGGAGGCGACTGGTCCGGAGAACCTACAGGACACTGTACTAGCGATACTCCAACTGGTCTTGGGCCCAGAATCGATGGCCCCTGTAGAGTTTGACCGGGTACACCGTGCGCTTGGGCCAAGGCCGCAGGACCCCGACCACCCTAGAGATGTAATTTGCTGTTTGCATCGTTACACTCAAAAGGACCAGATCCTCAGGGCGGCATGGTCCAGTGACCGGATCAATTTTGACAGAGCAGAGCTATTGATTTTCCCAGATGTGTCAAGGGCAACACTACAAAGGAGGGCTATGCTTAAGCCCTTGCTCGAGCGCGGCTGCGGCGGGCTACGCTGCCGTACCACTGGGGCTTTCCACTACAACTGACCATCCGGAAAGATGGTTCCTCCTTCACCTTGAGATGCCACGCAGACCTCCCAGACCTGTTTCTTTTCCTGGGCATGGAACCTATTCTCCTTCGTGACTGGATGCAAGCGCTGCCTACCAGGGACTCCCGCCAGGCTCCTCCGGCTTCCAGACCGGGTTTGCCCCATCGCTCCGCCAGACGAAGGAGACCAGATCAGACACTGGCGAGAGCCCAAGACCATGAAATCTGATCGTAAACTGCTGCAACCGTGAGTGTTTGATTAACAGACAGTGCACAGCTTGTCTCAGAAACTATCTTAGAATCCCTGTCGCTATCTAGATCCTGGCTGCTCATTATGTGCCAGTTGTGCCAGGATGCCAGTTGACTTCATACCGGGGAACTGAGGTGATCTTTCCCTTTTTAACTTGAGATGATCCGAGCCCAGTTCCTGTAGAGACAGTACGTTACCACTTCTCCTTTCCCAGACCTCTGGCGATATTTTTGTTTTACAGACTTCAACGGAACTACCGATATTACCTCCTAGAGGCCAGGGCAGGGAAGTTTGTACCTGCTGCCTGGCTCAAGCATCCCCGATCCAGGACATTTGCCTTTGGGGGGGATTATGTGTGTGCAATGGGGCTCGGGATGTAATTGCTGGGGGTGGGACTGGCTTGGGGATATATATAAAAATGTTATACAGTGCCTTAGGCCTGTTTCCAGCTGTTGCATAGGGTGGGGGCCACCAGGGTGTACCTGTATTTTGTGGCAAGACAGTAGCTCTAGTGAGAGAGATTAATGCGGGAGCACATTTGTGGACAACTCTGGTCCAACCTCCCCCTTTTTCTATTCTCCCCCCCCCCCATCCTTTCTCTCTTCCCACCCTTCTGTCATGAAGATCCTGCCAGAAATCGGAATCCTGGGCTTCCTGGTCCACTGGCGCCACTGCGCATGCGCGCGTGCACGTGCGCGGCCGCGCACGGGCGCGCGCACAGGTAGACAAGCGCGCGCCCCTGTTGGCGCCAGGTAGGCTATTTAAATCCGGCCAGAGCAGACGGTCCCCGCTGTCTGCTCTACAGCGTTGTGTTGACTGTAACCTGATCCTGATACCTCTGACCTGTGTTTGACCCGGCTTACCTGTGACCATCCATCTGTCTGCCTGCACCCGACCTTGGCTTGTTTGAGACCATCCTCTTGCCTAACCCACTTGTACCTTGCTGCCAGCCTGATACCCGACCCGTTCTGACGATCCAGTCTGCCTTGAGATCCTGTCTGCTCTGCTGATCCAGTGTCCCTGTGCTGATCCAGTCTGCTCTGAGATCCTTTCTGCTCTGCTGATCCAGCTTACCTGTGCTGATTCAGTCTGCTCTGAGATCCTGTCTGCTCTGCTGATCCAGTGTAGCTGTGCTGACCCAGTCTGCTCTGAGATCCTGTCTGTTTTGCTGATCCAGTTTGCCTGTGCTGATCCGGCCTGCTCTACTGTCCAGTCTGCTTTGCTGATCCAGTCTGCCTGTGCTGATCCAGCCTGCTCTGCTGTCCAGTCTGCCTTGCTGATCCAGTCTGTCCATGCTGACCCAGCCTGCTCTGCTGTCCAGTCTGCTTTGCTGATCCAGTCTGCCTGTGTTGATCCGGCCTGCTCTGCTGTCCAGTCTGCTTTGCTGATCCAGTCTGTCCATGCTGACCCAGCCTGCTCTGCTGTCCAGTCTGCTTTGCTGATCCAGTCTGCCTGTGTTGATCCGGCCTGCTCTGCTGTCCAGCCTGCTTTGCTGATCCAGTCTGCCTTTGCTGATCCAGCCTGTCTTCTGACCCAGTCTACTGTACTGATCCGGCCTACCTACTTACCTTGTCCGCTGAGTTGACCTTGGGTCGCTCCACCGGTCTGTTGATCATATCAGGCACCCGTGCTCCTCCTCACTCCTGGGTCTCCTGTCACCCTACCAGGGAGCCAGGAGTGGGAGCCGCAAGGGAGGCCCTCCTCTGCAATTCGGGCTCTCACCACCAGGTACGCTGACAGTAGCAGACAGCCATGTCTGAACCCGAGCAGGGAGCCTCCGCCATGGAGGAGCTGTGCCAACACCTGGCAGGCCTGACCGAGGCGGTGAAGAACCTCCAACAGGGTTATACCCGGCTGTAAGAACGGGTACTGGTCCTGTCCAGCCCTGCCAGCGCCCCAGGGACTTCCTACCCAGTGAAACCCCCGATAGGGGTAACACCAGCCCCAACAGTGGTGATGCTTCCGCCCAAACCAAAGGTCCCTACTCCAGAGAAGTTTTCGGGTGCCCGCAGCGGCTTCAGGACCTTCCGCAACTCATGTGAACTTCACTTCGCCCTCCAACCACAGACCTTCTCCTTAGAGGCCACTAAGGTGGGCTTCGTGATATCCCTGCTTACCGGGGACCCCCAGATTTGGATCTACCGTTTATTGGAACAAAAAGATGCAGCGTTAACCAATCTCACCACCTTCTTTGATGCCATGGCGCAATTATATGAGGATCCCCAGCTCTCAGTAACCGCATAAGCTGCCTTATGTTCCCTCCAACAGGGACGAAGAGCGGTGGAGGACTATGTGGCTGAGTTCAGGCGATGGGGTGCAGACACGGACTGGAATGACGCTGCCCTTCGTCACCAGTTCCGCACGGGACTTTCGGACACTCTAAAGGACGAGCTTGCCAGGGTAGGAGTACCCCAAACCTTGAACGCTTTGATCGACTTGGCCATCCAAATCGATCGGCGATTACGGGAACGTAGGGCCGAGCGAACCACAGGCTTCTCCCGGCCAACCTGGATGCTCCCCAGGGCCCCTAGCCATTTCCGCTCTGCTTCCGTTTCCCGGCCTGTACCTACCTCTGTTACATCCGAGTCCATGCAGCTGGGGCTCCTACGACCTTCTCTTACTCCAGCAGAACGTCAACGTCGCCGTGGCAACAACCTGTGCCTTTACTGCGGAGAACCTGGCCATTATGTCAGAAACTGCCCGGCCAAACTCCGTAAGTGCCCATCCGTGCTGTCAAGCTACATTGACCCGGTGACCAGAGTTTCATCTCATCTTGCCCTCTCTGTTTCCTTCCAGCTCCCAGGAAAGACTCTGCGGACATCCGCCATTATTGACTCTGGAGCTTGTAGCTGCTTTATGGACTCCTCCTTTGCTGCCCAGCACCGGGTTCCTCTCCTGCCAAGAACCCATGGGCTCTCCGTTCATTTGGCCGACGGGTCCGCCATTAAGTCAGGCCCTGTGACCCAGGAGACCGCCCCGCTACCCACAGTTATCTCAGGGTCACACCAGGAGTTGCTGCGCCTGGATATAATTTCCTCTCCTCTCTTCCCGGTGATCCTGGGTATACCCTGGCTACAGGCACACAACCCGGCCATCAACTGGGCCTCCCTACTGCCTGAAGTTTTGCGGCTCCTCTGTCCCCCCGAAGACTCCTGCCTTATTGTGCTTGGACGCAGAGACTAGTTTACGCCAGGCCATTCCGGAGACCTATCATGCATTCCTTGACGTCTTCAGCAAGCAAGGGGCAGATGTGCTGCCGCCTCATAGGTCTTATGACTGCCCTATTGAGCTGCTCCCCGGGGCCAAGATTCCATTTGGTAGGGTCTTCCCTTTAACAGAGGTGGAACAGGGGAAACTCAAAGAATATATTGGCAAAAATCTGAAAAAGGGTTTTTTCCGCCCTTCCACGTCTCCAGCAGGTGCAGGGATATTTTTTGTGGAAAAAAAGGACCACTCCCTCAGGCCCTGCGTGGACTATTGTGAACTAAACAACATTACAATTAAGAATCGCTACCCTCTTCCCCTGGTTCCAGAGCTGTTCCAGAGACTAGGCTCCGCCTCCATCTTCTCCAAACTAGATCTCCGTGGGGCATACAACCTGGTCCGCATTAAGGATGGGGATGAATGGAAGACAGCCTTCCGAACTCGATTTGAGCACTTTGAGTACTTGGTGATGCCCTTTGGGCTCTGTAATGCCCACGCTACCTTCCAGTATTTTATAAATGACGTGCTCCGAGACTTTCTAGATTTGTTTGCCGTAGTTTATCTTGATGATATACTCATTTTCTCTTCCTCCCTAGAATTACATTGTGGGCATGTTAAGGACGTATTTGGCCGCCTTCGGCAACACTGCCTCTATGCCAAGGCTGACAAATGCCTATTCGAGGTGGAGAGCATACCATTCCTGGGCCTGTTCATCTCCAGCCAGGGCATCAGGATGGATCCCCAGAAGATAGCAGTGATACTGGATTGGCCGACCCCCGCGGATAAGAAGGGAATCCAGAGGTTTATTGGCTTCGCCAATTTTTATCGCAAATTCATTAGGGGATTCTCGGCCATAGTGGCGCCCATCACACGGCTCACTAAAAAGGGTACCCACTTCCACTGGTCCCCAGAGGCCCAGGGGGCCTTTGAGGCCCTCAAAGGACTGTTTACCTCCGCTCCCATCCTGAAGCACCCGGATTCTTCTTTACCCTTCGTCCTGGAGGTGGACGCATCCGAAATAGCCGTGGGGGCAATCCTATCCCAGAGACAAGGGGGCCAAAGCCTTGCTCCATCCCGTAGCTTTCTTCTTGCGCAAACTATCCTCGGCCGAGAAGAACTACAATGTCGGAGACCGTGAACTGCTGGGGATAAAAACTGCCCTCGAGGAATGGCGCTACCTGCTGGAAGGGGCCACTCACCCAATCCTGATATTCACAGATCACAAAAATCTAGAGTACCTGAAAACTGCCAAGAGGTTGAAGCCCAGACAAGCCAGGTGGGCACTATTTTTCTCTCGTTTTACCTTCCACGTGACCTATCGTCCGGGCTCCAAAAATGCCAAACCGGACGCTTTGTCACGGATGTTCCACAAGTCCCAGGACGACTCCCCTCCGGATACGATCCTCGCCCCTGGAAACTTCCTTCTGCTCCAAGAAGACTTACTTGCTCAGCTCAAGCAGGCCTCCAGTGGACTGATGTCCACTCCCGAACCCGGGTTGCAAGCCAGAGATAGTCTACTATGGCTTGAAGACAAAATTTTCATCCCCGAGGACCTACGGGTAACCGTCCTGGAATTATGCCACGACCACAAACTTGCCGGACACTTCGGTGTCACCAAGACCACTGAATTGGTACAGCGTACCTTTTGGTGGCCTCAGTTGCGACAAGACTGTAGGAAGTTTGTAGACACATGCACCGTATGCATACGGAGTAAAAGCCACAGAACCAAAGCCTGGGGCCTACTCAAGCCCCTACCGGTCCCAGACCGGCCCTGGAGGATGTTGTCTATCGACTTCATCGTTGAACTACCCCCAGCTGAGGACCACACCACGATCTTTGTGGTAGTCGACCGCCTGTCGAAGATGGCACACTTTATCCCCATGAAGGGTACCCCCTCTGCCCCGGAAACCGCACAGGTGTTTGTCAGAGAGGTCATCAGGCTCCACGGGGTACCAGTCAACATAGTCTCAGACCGAGGGGTGCAGTTCTGGAAATCTCTGCAAAGCCCTAAATATTGAACTGTCCTTCTCGTCCGCCTATCATCCCCAGTCCAATGGGCAAACTGAGAGGACGAACCAGACCCTGGAGCAATATTTACGATGTTTTTCCTCTTTCGCCCAGGATGATTGGATCTCCCTGCTGCCAGTTGCTGAGTTCGCATATAACAATGCCATCCACTCGGCCACCCAACAGACGCCCTTCTTCGCCAACTACGGCTTCCACCCTTCATTCCTTCCCAACTCCCTCCCTGAATGTACTGTGCCAGCGGTCCAGGAAAAAATTGACTTTTTTGCCTCCAATAACCAACTTCTGCAGGACACCATGGCCTGGACTCAGGAACACAACAAGACAGTCTTTGACAGGAAGAGGCGAGGGGAGCTGGTGTTGGCACCGGGCGATTTAGTGTGGCTCTCTACTTCGAACTTGAAAATGGCATGTCCTTCGAAGAAACTGGGCCCCAAGTTCCTTGGGCCCTTCCCAGTTAAACGAAAAATCAACGAAGTGGCCTATGAGCTGGAACTCCCAGACTCCCTCAGGGTCCATCCTGTGTTTCACGTTTCCTTGCTGAAACCCTCCACTCCGAAATCCCTTTGCCAACAGGAAAACTGTGCCCCCCGATCCAGTGTTAATTGATGGCGAAGAGGAGTTTGAAGTGGAGGCCATCCTGAATTTCAGGAGAAGAGGGAATCAGAACCAGTTTTTGATTAAATGGAAGGGCTATGGTCCTGAAGAAAATTCCTGGGAGCCCGAGTGCAATATCCACGCTAAGAGTCTAGTCCAATCCTTCAAGAGAGCCCATCCTGAGAAATTTGCCCAAAGGGGCATCCAGAGGCTGCCCCTAGGAGGGGGGCAATGTCATGAAGATCCTGCCAGAAATCGGAATCCTGGGCTTCCTGGTCCGCGGGCGCCACTGCGCACAGGTAGACAAGCGCGCGCTCCTGTTGGCTCCAGGTAGGCTATTTAAATCCGGCCAGAGCAGACGGTCCCCGCTGTCTGCTCTACAGCGTTGTGGTGACTGTAACCTGATCCTGATACCTCTGACCTGTGTTTGACCCGGCTTACCTGTGACCATCCATCTGTCAGCCTGCACCCGACCTTGGCTTGTTTGAGAACATCCTCTTGCCTCCTGTCTGCTCTGCTGATCCAGTGTCCCTGTGCTGATCCAGTCTGCTCTGAGATCCTGTCTGCTCTGCTGATCCAGCTTACCTGTGCTGATCCAGTCTGCTCTGAGATCCTGTCTGCTCTGCTGATCCAGTGTACCTGTGCTGACCCAGTCTGCTCTGAGATCCAGTCTGCTTTGCTGATCCAGTTTGCCTGTGCTGATCCGGCCTGCTCTACTGTCCAGTCTGCTTTGCTGATCCAGTCTGCCTGTGCTGATCCAGCCTGCTCTGCTGTCCAGTCTGCCTTGCTGATCCAGTCTGTCCATGCTGACCCAGCCTGCTCTGCTGTCCAGTCTGCTTTGCTAATCCAGTCTGCCTGTGTTGATCCGGCCTGCTCTGCTGTCCAGTCTGCTTTGCTGATCCAGTCTATCCATGCTGACCCAGCCTGCTCTGCTGTCCAGTCTGCTTTGCTGATCCAGTCTGCCTGTGTTGATCCGGCCTGCTCTGCTGTCCAGCCTGCTTTGCTGATCAAGTCTGCCTTTGCTGATCCAGCCTGTCTTCTGACCCAGTCTACTGTACTGATCCGGCCTACCTACTTACCTTGTCCGCTGAGTTGACCTTGGGTCGCTCCACCGGTCTGTTGATCCTGCCAGGCACCCGTGCTCCTCCTCACTCCTGGGTCTCCTGTCACCCTACCAGGGAGCCAGGAGTGGGAGCCGCAAGGGAGGCCCTCCTCTGCAATTCGGGCTCTCACCACCAGGTACGTGACACCTTCCCTCTCCCCCCCACCTTTCCCCCTCCTCCCTTTTCCTTCCCTTCCCTACCCCACCCCCCCCCCCCCCATACGATATGCCTATTGGAGAGGCTGGCCTGTATCCCATACATATTAGGTCATGGATCCCCTTCCCCCACACATTAAGATCACACAAGTGTGCTCCTATGATCTGAGCCCCTGTCTCCCATTTGATATACGTGGGGGAACGGGCAAGCGGAACATGTGGGTTGTTGTATACACATGTGTCAGTAATGCCTACCTCTATTAGATCTTTAGGGTGGTATTAGCCAGCCTTTAGATAGCACCGAAGTTAGTGGGACAGGGGCAATGCAGTCAGGACTACAGTTATACTGTGTGCGCTGTACTTTAACTTGTTTTCCGCTCGTTTTATTGTTTTTATTTATACGGGTTTTTGTTTTATTTTATAATTCAGCTGTTCAATGGTTATGTGTTCAGAAACAGAGCCAAGTGAACTCTGGGTAAGATAGTATAGTTTACCTATAGGGTCCCGACTTGGAAGACGGGCCATGCCGGATACCAGGATACCCTATAGTGGACAACCGGGGCTGGCACCGCCTGGCCTTTGGGCCACACCGGCAGGATCCTCAGCCTAAAAATGCATTTGGCTCTATGCAATCTACTGTGTTGGTCGGGATAGGGAGCCTCCGACCCCTGTTGTGTTCACCCACCTTCCCCACATAGGGTTACGTCCACGCAGTGACCTTTTTTTTGGGGGGTCATTGGGGTGCATTGAGACTAGGTCTCTCCTACGCCTTTGGCATATTGTCCTTTTCCGAATACTGCCTCTTTCACCTGCCTTCTTCCTCTCTTGACACTACTCCTTCTTTGCCCATCCCCTTACCGCCCGCTCCTCCTATTTATCCTTTCTACCCCTACCCCCCCCCCCATTTTTTTTCTCTCTCCCCCCCTCTCCCAGTCACAGCCATGCTCAAGGATAAAACAGAGCCTGTCTGCCTTGTTTCTATCAACGTAAAGGGATCAAACACCCCGCAGAAATGATCCAGCGTGCTAGCCAACCTAAAACATATGAAGGCCCACGTGTGCTTCATTCAAGAGACACACTTCCATGCGGATAAACCACCAAGACTCCATGACCGCTTCTTTCCGACAGTATACCATGGATGCTCCTCTGACTCCAAATCAAAAGTAGTGAGTATCCTAATCCGTGGCACCACCATTTGGGGATGAAGGATCGCTGGGATGATGCGGAGGGAAGAGCACTCTTTGTGAAGGGGACGCTAGGGGGCTCCCTGGTCCCTCTGGTGACTTTGTATCTTCTCAATTCAAACCAGATACAGTAGCCTTCCTGGAGCCGATCCTGACTAAACTGGGCTACTTTGCCGAGGGGGCGGTGCTCCTGGGTGGGGACATGAACTTTGTCACGGCTCTTGATTCCTCCAAAATTCCTACTCGATGCTGAGGCTCCTTAAGTGGAATCTTCATGCATTCCACTTGGTGGATGTGTGGCGCGTTCTCCATCCGAACCATAGAGAAAATACATTTTACTCACACCCCCATGATTCATATACTAGAATCGATATGTTTATGATGCCACAATCGTTCTATCGCTCGATTTAGGGTCGCTTCAGCCTTGATTGGCTCTATCACGTTCTCAGACCACGCACCGGTCTTTGTAGATGTGGACCTGCTCCATCCCGCTATGAAACAATGGATATGGAAACTTAACGACTCATTGATACAGATGCCAGAGATAGCTGAGGAGGTGTCAAGGGAGCTAAGACAGTACTTCTCCACTGATGTAAGCCCAGAGGTGAACCCAACAGTAGTGTGGGAGGCACATAAAAGCTACATTAGGGGCCTCATGGTCAAAATAGAGTCTTAAAGAAAGAGAGAGCTAAACAAACCATTGACCTTCTGGAAAAATAAAATCCATGGAGACCACTCACAAACAATCGCTGGCACCCCAGACCCTTTCAAATTTAATCCTTGGCACTGTTTAAAGCCAAGGAGACGTTCTCCAAATGTCGCCATACTTTTTACGAGCACAGCAATAAATGCGGCAAGATACTGGCACGGGCTCTGAGAGCCCAGAAAGCCCACACATTCATCCATGAACTTCTAAATGAAGCGCACAACAAAATTCACACTACCAATAGGGATCGCCGCCCTTTTCCGGGAATGTTGTGCAGCTTTGTATAATCTCCCGTCCCCGAAATCTGAGGGGGAGAGATCCGTTGAACGGTAGACCATTCAGGATTACTTGCGTAGGTCGGGCCTTCCTCATCTTCCAGAGGAAGAGCTGAGCGAGCTAGAAAAAACAATCTCAGCAGATGAGGTGACCTTGGCAATGGCACAAATGCAACTGGGCAAGGCCCCTGGCCCAGATGGCTACTCTCTCCTATATTACAAGACCTTTGGAGACCTGCTGATCTTGCACTTTCACTCCACCTACAATGCAACAGGGGAGGGGACGGTCCTTCCGAGGGACGCACTGTGAGCTTTCATTGCAGTAATACCAAAAGAAGGAAAGGATCCAGTGCACTGTCAAAATTACCGACCGATATCCCTGTTAAATGTGGATCTCAAAATATTCACGAAAATCCTCTCTATGCGTCTGATTCGATTCGATTCCGCAACTGATACATTGCGACCAAGTTGGCTTTGTCCCAAAAAGAGAAGAAGGTGACAATACGACTAAGGCGATCAACTTGATCCAGGCAGCGCGGACGCGGAAGATCCCACTGCTGCCCCTCTCAACGGATGCTAAAAAGGCTTTCGACAGAGTGAGCTGGCCTTTCCTATTTGAAATCCTCAGATATCAGTCAAGGTCAACAGTTACCTCTCTTCAATATTTAAGATAGCAAATGGGACGAGGCAGGGGTGTACTTTGTCTCCCCTAATTTTTATCCTCACCCTTGAACCATACCTTTGCCTTATTAGAAACAACACAGATATCGAGGGCCTTCGTCTGGACGCCACCCAGTCCCCAAAAATAGCGGCGTTCGCAGGTGATCTACTTTTTTTTTACCAAGCCCCTAGTATCTATTCCAAACTTGCTTAAGGAACTAAGGACGTACGAGGGGTTGTCACCGTTTAGCATCAACTATCAGAAATCGGAAGCGCACAATGTCAACCTGCCACCCTCCTTTTCCTTTTAAATGGGCTACATCCCATATTAAGTACCTTGGAATCCTTCTGCCTGGCAAGACGGAGGATATTTTCCCTCTCAATTTCCCCCCTCTTTTGACAGCTATAAAGAACGACCTGCAGGAATGGCAGCATTCACCTGGTTTGGACGTTGTGGCATAGTGAAAATTAATGTTATGCCTAGACTCCTATCCTACTTTCAAGCACTTCCCATACAGGTTCCTACCGTCTTTCTGAAAGCGGTAAACAGAGTGATAACCCACTTTTAGTGGGCTCGCAAGCCCCCACGGTTGGCACAAACGGTTCTCTGGCTTCCAAAGTTGAAGGGCGGCATAGCCCTGCCAGACGCCATTCTTTACCACACAGCATGTCACCTAACCCATATATTGGACTGGTGCCGACATGACACCATAAAACAATGGGTACAAATAGAAAACTCCATGATGGGGGTCCACCTGGAATCATTGCCTTGGTGTCAGCAGCCGAATCGGGTCTCATCCTACCTGTTGTGAATTTATGAAGAAATATATTTACTATTCAATGACAAAAATGTATCATTTCAAAAAGACACGTGAACTGTGGGGTCACCATAACTGACCTATAGAAGACCTCTAAGACACAGTAGACTTATGTATTCTAAATTACCACAACTATACTATTCAAGGGGTTTTTACAAGCCTGTATTGAGCCAGAAAGAAAACAGAAACAATGGTAGCCTTTGTCACCAAACAAAAGGTGTGTACTTATTTTGTTGATTAGTTTGAGAAGGCCAAACTTATTAGGTATCATGACTTGGAGGTGTTCCGTGACTGGGAAGAACCCTTTGTGCTGAAGTAAAGACTGTTTGGACAATTTACAACCATGAAGACAAAATTCAATAGCTGACACCTTGCCCAACAAAGCCTATTGTGTGAAGTCTTAGGAAATTGTGTATACAGTTAAGCTATCTAAAACATTTATTGGACTGTTCAAAGTCCATTTCAAAACATGATTTTAAAAGTAGAGGCGACCAGACATACTTTCAAAATATATATATATATTCAGAATACAGTGAATACAAATCATTCGAAGTATATGTGATATGTGTAGGTCACAAAAGAAAACTATAATTTTAGTATCCGATGAGTTGATGAAATCGGTTATAAAAAAAAATACAAATGAAAATATAAGGTTATTAATAGAATTGTTTTAGGAACAAATTAGTATTAAAGTGGTTCTGCACCCATTTCATTTAGTAAATCTCTTTGCCTTCCAAATCAGGCAAAGAGTACTAAATTAAATGTTTTAGTTTTTATTTTTTTTTTACTTACCTTGTAATCGAGGACTTCCTGTCTTCTGTCTCTTCGGGGGTGGGCGGGGTCTTGCGGGGATCCTCGTCACGCCGCACTGTCTCCTGGGATCTGGTGTATTGATCCCAGGAGTCAGTGCGGGCATCTCCGAAATCTCGCGAGATTTCGGCCACATCTTCCGAAATCTCGTGATGTCGGCAGATGTGCCGTTACTGCGCACGCGCGAGTAACGGCGGTGCATGCTGGGCCATCTAAAGTGCCTGTGGGGTTTCACATGCCCACAGGCAAGATGGACCCCAGCAGACAAGAAGAACACAAGAAGAAGATGAAGATGAAAACTGGCGGCGATCGAGATGGAAGATGAACAGGTAAGTCCCCCAATTGAGCTATATGCCCTTGGCATATAGCCCAAAAAAAAAAAAACGAGTGCAGAACCACTTTAAGACAAACATATGATCATGATACAAATGTATAAGAATTGAAATATGCTTAGATAAACAAATATTGATTGGATACCCAAATTATACAGTTATCCAGATAGATAAAAATTGTATGTGATGTTGATATATATATATATATATAACTTGTGTCCTTTTAAAATGGACTAAATTTTTACAAATATACAATGATATGCATATATATCACCATTTTATGCAAGTGATTAATCAATAATTATGCTAAGAGATTTGATAGTATGTGGTTAGTAGAATTCCCAAATACTAAAGATATAGATATTTTCACTAAGGTACAAATAATACACCATATAAAATAAAATATATTAATTTACAGAGCAGCACCAAAACACATGTGGGACACCTGGTGGTTGAAGGTGCAATTACATTAAAAACATTTAGACTACTAGGAAAGGTGATCATTAAGTCTGCCTGCCAATAGGAAAGGGGCACATAACTTTTGGGCTGAACATATTACAAGTTTTATCATCTTATTGTCTGAGAGGGTATTTAAGAGACAAGAAGCATACCATTAAGAGAGACAGCTCAGGGGTCAACCTGAGAGGAGGCTCACCCTCACCCTGGGGGAAGGGACAATGGGAGAAACATCTTCCCAGATAGACTGACAACCATGCCTGGAAATATACTTTAACCTCCAAGGAGATTCCTGAACCCGGTAGCCATCTTAAATCCCGACTAATAGCCATTTTGGAATGGGTAAATATAACATGTTGATTTTATCTGATATGTTCTCTTAATTATTGATGTATTGAATATTCTAGTATTGATAATCATTCTCCAGAATCAATAATTGCCTTTTAGATTTTTCTTTTATATTCAATTTTTTCATTATACATTATTTTTGCATAGTTACCAAATTTTATTGACAAACAAATGTTTAAATTATTTTCGCATTGTTCAACATTACTTACCTGCAGCATAGTAACGGCTGGGTGTGTGAAAATACAGACATTCTGTTAAATTGTCAAGTATAAGGTTATTGATTCTACTGAAGAAGTTTATCATGGTGATATTGTGTCCAAGGTACTACTACGCCCAGTTTTGGGTATTTCCATTAATTGTCAAAATGTTCAAATAATGCAATCTGTATTTTAATTTCATGTAAATATTTGTTTTCTGTCAACCAATAAATGTGACTATTAAGTATGATCACTCGTCTCCGTGAACAAGTTTCGCATATATAGACTGTGTCATATAGATTGATTTTGTATCTTAAAAATATCTTCGTTAAAAATGACTTAATAAAAATGTGCGGGAAACTGTCCTTAAAAAAGCACAACATAATAAATGGAGGCACTGCGTGAGATAACGTCGATATTTTGTACAGGATCAGTCATAGTTACGGTGGTGACAGAAATAATATTTTGCATGAAATTATTAATTATTAACTTTTTAAAAAAAATATTTTTGCCAAGAAAAATGTCTGGTCAAAGTGAATTTTATGTTGATAGGGATTATCAAGAGTCAGTCCTAAGTGGTAATATGAGTACTCAAAATTGATACAAGTACAGGAAATGTTTGATATAATGTCAAAAATTAACATGGCAGGTCATGACGAAAAAAGTTTGTCTAACGAGACTGATCCAGAAGCACGCATTGAAGGCCTTATAAACCACGCCCGTCAGTTAATAAAAGACGTGTGGAACGTGGAAGGTCAAAGCGATGAACTCACAGACAGCTCCTCTGAGACAAAGGAAATAGAAAGGCCTGATCCCATGCATTTTGAATTATGCGCTACCCTGATGTATCTTTATAGTGAGATTAAACGTCAATATACCCAACAGGAGAGTGATATCGTAGAATCCCAGTCCCATTTAACCGCTTACCGACCGCCTCATGTAGATATACGTCTACAGAATGGCAAAAAAGCACGTACCTGTACGTCCCCTTTAATTGCCTGCCCGTGGGTCGCGCGCGCTCGCGACCCAGTCGGGAGCTCCGTGACCCCGACCGCGGGACCAGCGGACCCGATCGATGCTGGTGTCCCGCGATCGGGTTACGGAGATGAAGAACGGGGAGAGGTCTGTGTAAACAAACCTCTCCCCGCGCTTCCTACTCTGCCTGTCATTGATTGGCTGTTCCCGGTCATCGGGAAAGCCGATAAATGACGTCAGACGTCAGCCCCGCCCCCTAATGTAAAAAAAACACACACACGTCACAGCCCATAACCCCTCCCCTAGTGGTTAACTCTTTCACTACAACTGTCATTTATACAGGAATCAATGCATTTAACCACTTGCCGACCGCCCCATGTACATATACGTCGGCAGATGGCACGTACAGGCAGAACCACGTACCTGTACGTGCCATTCTTCCGGCGGGTGGGGTGTCCGATCGGAACCCCCTCCGCCGACGGGGACGGTCGGCATCGCTTCAGGAGCGATCCGGGACGAGGGGACGGCCAGTGGTTTCACCCCCTCGCGATCGCTCCTGGCGAATGAAAAGCTTCCCCTTCCTGTCTATTGTATAGACAGGAAGGCGGAAGTGATGTCACGCTCGGTGCGCCGGTCTATGTGACCGGAACGCCGAGCAGAGAACATGTAAAGGTTAGTGCACAAACAGTACACTGACACCAGTACACATAGGTACACAATCCACCCCCCTGTCACCCCCAGATCACCCCCCAGATCACCCCCTCCCCCCCCAGTCACTGTCACTAATTGCAGTGATCATTTATTTACTGATCACTGCATTTAGTGTCAGTGTGACTGTAATA
Organism: Lithobates sylvaticus; assembly: GCA_028564925.1. Taxonomy (NCBI): domain Eukaryota; kingdom Metazoa; phylum Chordata; class Amphibia; order Anura; family Ranidae; genus Lithobates; species Lithobates sylvaticus. The sequence goes on from CM053037.1 coordinate 76,286,574, forward strand.
ACTGTCAGGGCAGTTAGTTTTAGGTCCTACCCCCTACCCCCCCCTAATAAAGGTTTAACCCCTTGATTGCCCCTAGTTAACCCCTGCACCCCCTTTTGCCAGTGTCACTAAGCGATCGTTTTTCTGATCGCTGCATTGTGTCGCTAGGTAACCATTTTTTTTTTATTTTAACCGCCATGTTTTATATTGGTTCATAAATAGTTTTATAGGTCAGGTACCCCCATATTACAACCTAAATAAAGGTTTTAACCCCCTGATTGCCCCTAGAGTTAACCCTTTCACCAGTAATCACCGTATAACTGTCACTGGTGACGCTGGTTAGCCAGTTAGTTATTTCGTTATTTAGGTTCCCCGTCAGGTTTTTATATAGCGTCAGGTACCCCCATATATTACCTAATAAAGGTTTAACCCCTGATTGCCCCTAGTTAACCCTTTCACCCCCTTTTGCCAGTGTCACTAAGCGATCGTTTTTCTGATCGCTGCATTAGTGTCGCTAGGTAACCAGTTTTTTTTTTAGGTTAACCGCCATGTTTATATAGGTTCATAAATAGGTTTATAGGTCAGGTACCCCCATATTACAACCTAAATAAAGGTTTTAACCCCTGATTGCCCCTAGAGTTAACCCTTTCACCAGTGATCACCGTATAAAATGTCACTGGTGACGCTGGTTAGCCAGTTAGTTATTTCGTTATTTAGGTTCCCCGTCAGGTTTTTATATAGCGTCAGGTACCCCCATATATTACCTAATAAAGGTTTAACCCCCTGATTGCCCCTAGTTAACCCTTTCACCCCCTTTTGCCAGTGTCACTAAGCGATTGTTTTTCTGATCGCTGCATTAGTGTCACTGGTGCCGCTAGGTAGCCAGTTTTTTTTTTGTATTACTGTTACGGGTGACGCTGGTTAGTTAGCTTGTTTTTTATACTGTCAGGGCACCCGCCATTTATTACCCAATAACGGTTTAACCCCTGATCGCCCGGCGGGTGATATCAATTAGGTTTTAGGGTCAAATAAGGTCTGCGTCGCCCCAGGTTAGTGCCAGTACCGCAAACACCCACGCGCAAAGCATACACCTCCTTAGTGGTATAGTATCTGAACAGATCAATATCTGATCTGATCAGATCTATACTAGCGTCCCAGCAGTTTAGGGTTCCAAAAAAACGCATTGTTAGCGGGATCAGCCCAGATACCTGCTAGCACCTGCGTTTTCCCCCTCCGCCCAGCCCATCCAAGTGCAGTATCGATCGATCACTGTCACTTACAAAACACTAAGCACACATAACTGCAGTGTTCGCAGAGTCAGGCCTGATCCCTGCGATCGCTAACATTTTTTTTGTGGTAGCGTTTTGATTCAGTCGCTAACAGTCATATGTAGTTTGTCGCCACTGCGTGTTTGTGCGCAATTTTAAAGCAGATCGAGGGCAGTAATTTTAGACCTCCTCCGTGAATCTAATGTGGTATCATGTAAAGGCTTTTAAAGCAATATAAAATAAAAAATGTAAGTGTATTTTATTCCACAAAAAATGCGTTTGAAAAATCGCTGCGCAAATACTGTGTGGAAAAAAAAAATGCAACACCCACCATTTTAATCTGTAGGCCTTTGCTTTAACAATATATATAGTGTTTGGGGGTTCAAAAAAAAAAAAAATATGTTTTCATGTAAAGTGTCAGAAAGGGCTGTGTGGTTAGAAGAGTGGGTGACAAAGGCTTCTAATGTTGTGCATAAAATGCCCCAAACCCCCCCCAAATTTTGGAAAGTAGACACCCCAAGCTATTTGCTGAGAGCAATGTTGAGCCCATTAAATATTTTTTTTTTTTGTCCCAAGAGATTGAATAATGAAAAAAAAAAAAATATATATATTTTTTTTACAAAAAGTTGTCACTAAATGATATATTGCTCAAACATGTCATGGGCATATGTGGAAATACACCCCAAAATACATTCTGTTGCTTCTCCTGAGTACGGGGATACCACATGTGTGGGAGGCCATGGAATGCCCAGATGGCATAAAACCCCCCAAAATGACCCCATTTTGGAAAGTAGACACCCCAAGCTATTTGCAGATGTCGCTTTTTGTCACAAAGTTTTTAAAATTGAAAAAAGAAAAAAAAAATTTTTTTTTCTTTACTTTCTTCATTTTCAAAAACAAATGAGAGCTGTAAAATACTCACCATGCCTCTCAACAAATAGCTTGGGGTGTCTACTTTCCAAAAATTTGGGGGGGTTTTGTGCTATTTTGGCACCTCAAGAAATGAAATAGGCAGTCATAAATTAAAAGCGGTGTAAATTCCAGAAAATGTACTCTAGTTTGTAGACGCTATAACTTTTGCGCAAACCAATAAATATATATATACGCTTATTGGCATTTTTTTATTACTAAAGACATGTGGCTGAATACATTTCGGCCCAAATGTTTGACTAAAATTGAGTTTATTAGATTTTTCTTATAACAAAAAGTAGAAAATCTCTTTTTTTTTCAAAATTTTCGCTCTTTTTCCGTTTATATCGCAAAAAATAAAAATCACAGAGGCAATCAAATACCATCAAAAGAAAGCTCTATTTGTGGGAAGAAAAGGACGCAAATTTCGTTTCGTTACAAAATTGCATGACCGCGCAATTACCAGTTAAAGTAGTGCAGTGCGAAATTGAAAAAAGACCTCTGGTCCTTAAGCTGACAATTGGTCCGGGGCTGAAGTGGTTAAATAGCATTGATTGCTGTATAAATGACAATGGTCCCAAAAATGTGTCAAAAATGTCCGATGTGTCCGCCATAATGTCGCAGTCGCAAAAAAATCGCTGATCGCCATTACTAGTAAAAAAAAAAAATATTAATAAAAACGCTATACAACTATCCCCTATTACGCTATAACTTTTGCGCAAGCCAATCAATAATCGCTAATTGCGATTTTTGTTACCAAAAATATGTAGAAGAATACGTATCGGCCTCAACTGAGAAAAAAATATGTTTTTTTAGATATTTTTTGGGGATATTTCTTATAGCAAAAAGCAAAAAATTTAGCATTTTTTTAAAAATTGTCGCTCTATTTTTGTTTATAGCGCAAAAAATAAAAACCACAGGGGCAATCAAATACCACCAAAAGAAAGCTCTATTTGTGGGAAAAAAAAGGACGCCAATTTTGTTTGGGAGCCACGTTGCACGACCGCGCAATTGTCAGTTAAATCGACGCAGTGCCGAATCGCAAAAAGAGGCCTGGTCCTTTGGCTGCCAATTGGTCCGGGGCTGAAGTGGTTAATAGAAGGGGAATGTAAGCTCACTAAAAAGCTAAAGGAGATTAATGACAAGGCAGATTATTATGATGAGTCTATAGTGACAATGATGAAATATGAAATAAAACAGATGCAAAATAATGCAATAACAATGCTGGAAGAAAGTCACCAATTAGGTAAAGAGTGTAAACATTTAAGAGAGAAGGAGAGTTTTCTGCAGGAAGACGAGTCTCCTGACGAAAGTTGCAGAGTAATATGCAGTGGAGATTTAAAAGAAGAAACAAATCAGCTTAGGTCAGGACAGGAATCCCTAATTAAGCAACCAGAAGAATTAAAAGAACAAGGGAAGTTTATGCCCCAGAATAATGCTCAGATGCTTAACCCTGAAAGTATAGAGTCTGATAATACTCCAAAATCTGACTCTCAACCTAAAATTTGGGAGTTACATAATGAAAAACAATTAGAAAAAGAAACCATATTCTACCCCAAGCCATCTGTAGAGCAAAGAGGGGTAAAAATTTAACCACCACATGAAAGTAGGTCTAATCAGTTTTCTTTGGGATCAGAGAAAACTACAGGCACCCCTAAACAGGACGCCTCAGAAATAATAAAATTTTTAAAAGATGCTGTCCCAGTGTTTAAGGAAGAGGGATCCGTATGCATTATTGACCACATTGAGGCCTATGAAAATGCTTTATCAGCTTTAGGCCTAAATGATGGCCAATCTAGGATTAATTTCTTACCATGGGTATTTGAAACCAAACACCGTCCATTCTGCGAAGATTTAAAAAGTCTGTTGGGTACTGCCTGGCAAGAAATTAAAAACGGCTGTCATCTAGGATTTGTCCCGCACAAAAATGTTAACGCGGCTAGAGCGGATATACACAATATCACATGCACCAATAATCAAAGCCCCACCGAATTTATGGCTGTGCTCAAAAGTGTTGTCCACTTAGCAGAAAAGGAGCCAGGTTATAATAAACCTGGGTTCAAACCCATGTTCTTCGGGGCCCCGCCTACCCACATAAAAGTGAATTTAGCGAAAGATTACAAAGGGGGGTGTTCACTGGAGTCTTTGGTAAAAGAGAGTAACAATTTGTACTCTATCCAACAGACTGGTGAAAACAATGGAAGGCCTGAAAGCCCTATAATGAAATTTGTGGATGAATTTTATGTATCTCCTCAATCACTACAGTCCAAAACCAAGAAAAAGAGATACGCTGATATAGTCAGAGGAGAGATGCTACCGAGTTTCCCCAGCGGGAGTCCAATGTCCTCACCCATCAGAACGGGGGAGCAGAGACCACCCTTTAGAGGGGGAGTTCAAAGACCACCTCAGGAGTCTCATCCAAGGGATCCAGACCCGAGGTTTAGGAGAAACTATAGATTATACCTCCAACGGGTCAGATTTAAACCTAAGGGTAGACACCCTCACCTTTACCGGTGTAATTGGCTTCGGGGGCCTACACGGGTAAATAGGGAGAAACTACAGGGTAGGACACCTCAAAATCCCCAGAACAATAGGGAACAACTAAGGCCCAGACAACTATCCCAGAATCAAGACAATGTTTCTGATGGTGATATGTCTGATCAAACTGAGCCAGTAGTCCCCAGAAAGTACAGAAACCGGGTCCCACGACCCAACTCTGAGCAGTCTGTAAGCAATATGGAAACCAAAATAGACAAAATTACGGATATGTTACACGGTTTCATTGCTAAAATGAACATGAATAGCAATTCTTCAAGGGGCAAATCCTGTGGCCAGCGAAGGGCCACAGAGCCTTTTAAGCGTCTATGTTAAAATAAATCAGAGGAATGCACTGAATAAAGATATAGGAAGTAAAGGTTCTAACACCATGTTTCTCCCCAGGTCACAGTAATGAGGATCCTGAAATCCCTACCGGGGGATGGTGGTTGTTAGATATTAATTATTCTCCTACTTTTCAGTGGTCACTTCATTACTCTGACATAAACAGGTCGCTCCAAACAGCCTAATTTCAAGAAATCGATTCCAGAGGAAGACCGAATCCTAAAGACATTAATATCAGGAGGCCTAAATGGTTTGATATTTTGGTAAAAGATGAGGAGTCACCCGCATAAGGTAGTTTGATTGCCTCAAATGAGTTATGTTGACACCCCAAAGGGGGGAGAATTTATTTGTTTTATTCCTCACAAGTAGAAGGTTGACTATAATGCCAAATATCTTATTACTGACGGTGAGTTGTCACTTACATGTCAAACTGAAATGCTTTTATTGTTATTCCAGAACCGCTACAATTAAGCTAAAAAAAAGAAAAATGGTTCTGAAGAACATAAGTCAGTCATAAATGTCTGGTATCCACAGCTATTAATGTCCTCATGATAATGAGCCCTGGAGCTTGGTCTCCCATAGCAAATGTGTCATACATTGTCTTGATATCCAGAGTGTTTAGTTAAAGGACTGATAACACAATGGGAAAGAGGGGGGCTCTGAGGAAGCCCAGGATACCAGCTTGACATGGATATCTCAAACATAAATCATATAAAAAGAAAAAGGACATATATGTTTTTCTCATGGAATCAATTTTCCTTTACAGAACCAATATGTCCATGAGCCGGTCAACAGAACCGAGAGTCCAACATGTGTGAAACATCCAGAGAAGGAACCGTATGGGGAATCCAGGGACATCATTGATGGCCAGTCTACAGGGACAAAACCCACCAGGACAGCCAAGACCTAAAAGGTGCCCGGAGTGATCCATTTCCCGCCAAAGAACGGATGACGGCCCTGAGATGCACACATCAATCACAAACCCATTTTGTTTTTCAAAGAATTACATCCATCTGCAGGTGTCTATACCTTTTAAATTTATCCACAATCCGGATCCATTTTCACAACTCGACTTACAAGGCCCGAGCAAAGCCATATTTCTTCAACAAGTTGCATTGGTAAAGTCTGTCAGACGACTTCCGGCAGCTGACGACTTTATAAGGGGGGCTCTGTTGTGAATTTATGAAGAAATATATTTACTATTCAATGACAGAAATGTATAATTTCAAAAAGACACGTGAACTGTGGGGTCACCATAACTGACCTATAGAAGACCTCTAAGACACAGTAGACTTATGTATTCTAAATTACCACAACTATACTATTCAAGGGGTTTTTACAAGCCTGTATTGAGCCAGAAAGAAAACAGAAACAATGGTAGCCTTTGTCACCAAACAAAAGGTGTGTACTTATTTTGTTGATTAGTTTGAGAAGGCCAAACTTATTAGGTGTTCCGTGACTGGGAAGAACCCTTTGTGCTGAAGTAAAGACTGTTTGGACAATTTACAACCATGAAGACAAAATTCAATAGCTGACACCTTGCCCAACAAAGCCTATTGTGTGAAGTCTTAGGAAATTGTGTATACAGCTAAGCTATCTAAAACATTTATTGGACTGTTCAAAGTCCATTTCAAAACATGATTTTAAAAGTAGAGGTGACCAGACATACTTTCAAAATATATATATTCAGAATACAGTGAATACAAATCATTCGAAGTATATGTGATATGTGTAGGTCACAAAAGAAAACTATAATTTTAGTATCCGATGAGTTCATGAAATCGGTTATAAAAAAAAATACATATGAAAATATAAGGTTATTAATAGAATTGTTTTAGGAACAAATTAGTATTAAGACAAACATATGATCATGATACAAATGTATAAGAATTGAAATATGCTTAGATAAACAAATATTGATTGGATACCCAAATTATACAGGTATCCAGATAGATAAAAATTGTATGTGATGTTGATTAATATATATATATATATAAACTTGTGTCCTTTTCAAATGGACTAAACTTTTACAAATATACAATGATATGCATATATATCACCATTTTATGCAAGTGATTAATCAATAATTATGCTAAGAGATTTGATAGTATGTGGTTAGTAGAATTCCCAAATACTAAAGATATAGATATTTTCACTAAGGTACAAATAATACACCATATAAAATAAAATATATTAATTTACAGAGCAGCACCAAAACACATGTGGGACACCTGGTGGTTGAAGGTGCAATTACATTAAAAACATTTAGACTACTAGGAAAGGTGATCATTAAGTCTGCCTGCCAAAAGGAAAGGGACACATAACTTTTGGGCTGAACATATTACAAGTTTTATCATCTTATTGTCTGAGAGGGTATTTAAGAGACAAGAATCATACCATTAAGAGAGACAGCTCAGGGGTCAACCTGAGAGAAGGCTCACCCTCACCCTGGGGGAAGGGACAATGGGAGAAACATCTTCCCAGATAGACTGACAACCATGCCTGGAAATATACTTTAACCTCCAAGGAGATTCCTGAACCCGGTAGCCATCTTAAATCCCGACTAATAGCCATTTTGGAATGGGTAAATATAACATGTTGATTTTATCTGATATGTTCTCTTAATTATTGATGTATTGAATATTCTAGTATTGATAATCATTCTCCAGAATCAATAATCGCCTTTTAGATTTTTCTCTAATATTCAATTTTTTCATTATACATTATTTTTGCATAGTTACCAAATTTTATTGACAAACAAATGTCTAAATTATTTTCGCATTGTTCAACGTTACTTACCTGCAACATAGTAACGGCTGGGTGTGTGAAAATACAGACATTCTGTTAAATTGTCAAGTATAAGGTTATTGATTCTACTGAAGAAGTTATCATGGTGATATTGTGTCCAAGGTACTACTACGCCCAGTTTAGGGTATTTCCATTAATTGTCAAAATGTTCAAATAATGCAATCTGTATTTTAATTTCATGTAAATATTTGTTTTCTGTCAACCAATAAATGTGACTATTAAGTATGATCACTCGTCTCCGTGAACAAGTTTCGCATATATAGACTGTGTCATATAGATTGATTTTGTATCTTAAAAATATCTTCGTTAAAAATTACTTAATAAAAATGTGCGGGAAACTGTCCTTAAAAAAGCACAACATACCCCATGGTGGGGGTGACAAATCAGACTGCTCGGAAGGTTTTCGGAGACCTGTCTATCGCGCCACTCCCGTCCCCACTCACCCCTGTAGTGGGTAACCCGGATTTCAGTTCGGGACTTAAGGACCCTAGATTCCAGGACCTGAAACTAGTTGAGATGTCACAGGCCAGACACTTTCTCATTAAAGGACAATGGAAAAGCAGACAGCAAATCATGGACGACCTGGCATTGAGGGGACTCTCTTTCTGGCAAAATGTACAGTTGTCCCACTACATTAGCTCATTGCCCTCACCAGACGCATTCAGGAGGCAACTGACCCCCTTTGAATTGCTCAGCCTGGATCGGGCACCATTGAGGCACGCGATCTCTCTGACATACCAACTACTGGTTTTGCCCCCCCCCCCCCCCCACCCCGGACGATAGGTCTCCTTATATTGATAGGTGGGAGCACGATCTGGGACTGAAATTCACAGAAAACCAAGTTGAGCGGGTCATCCTTTTCTCTCATAAGACTTCCATCTGTACAAGACACCAGGAAGCGGGATTAAAAGGTACTGGCTCGTTGGTATTACACACCGGAAAAGATTCACAAGATGTTCCCCCAGGGCACGGGCCTGTGTTGGAGATGCGGGAGGAGTTTGGAACGCTCCTTCATGTTTTTTGATCATTCCAGGTTTTTACAGCCCTTCTGGGCAGAGGTGCATCTTATTGTACAAAAGTTCACAGACCGTGAGTTGCTGAACTCCCCCAAGTTCTTCCTTCTGCATCACCACGAGATTCCGAGTGAGAGCTAAAGGAAATCTATATTACCGTTCCTGCTCACTGCAGCAAAAGGCTGCATCCCACTGAACTGGAAGCATACACAGCCTCCGTCGGTGGCTGTCTGGTTGAAAAGAGTAGCGGACATACATGCAATGGAGGACTTGGTGGCCACGGAAAAAGGCTTAAATGAGAAATTCTCCAAAAAATGGTTCCACTGGCACAAATTCATACAGCTAGTAAATCGACCCCCTTGAAGGGGGATAACTCTGAAAACTCCCCAGACAGACTGGATGTGACTGATAGGGTAACTAATCCCCCCTTTTTTCTCTCCTCTTTCTCTCTCTCTGTCTTTCTAGCCCTCCTCATCCCCCCTTGTCACATCGGATGTTGTCATTGTGGAGTCGGTCTGTACCGTCTCAAACCCCACAAAAACTGTGAATGCCGCAAAAAAAGGGGCCCTGCAGGGTGCGGAGGACTCCTGTTTCTTAGAAACATATCATGACTCCATCCCGTTAGGAGACTTTACATATTGTGTTCTCATAATACTGTAATATATGCATGGGATTTTGAGTATTTCACTGTGATTTACACCATTGTGGTCTCTGTATTCCCGCATGTTCTTCCTTCTTAAATAAAGAGTTTACAAAAAAAGTAATGGCTTCAGACTCTTCTGGCCTGTTTTAGTACATCTTGCAACCCTGGGTACTTAGGAAACGCTGCACCACCAAATTGAGGACATGTGCCAGGCATGGCACATGTGTCAACTTTCCCTGTCCAAGGGCTGACAGGAGGTTTGAGCCATTATCGGACACCACCATTCCTGGCTACAGCTGGCTTGGTGTGAACCACCTCTGGGCCTGTCCCTGCAGAGCTGCAAGAATCTCTGCTCCGGTGTGATGCCTGTCCCCTAAACACACCAGTTGAACCACTGCATGGCACCTTTTTGCCTAACTCATGGAATAGCCCTTTGAACCCTTATGGGGTAACTGATGTTCATGGGACAATTCTGCAGAGGAGGGCATGGAGGTGGCGGAGGAGGAGGAGGGGGTAGAGCTAACAGGTCTGGCATCATTACCACCAACTGTATGGAGACGTGGGGGCACAACAAGTTGCAGCACAGAGCCCTGTCCTGCATCCTTTTGAGTTGCAAGCAGCTTTACCCAGTGTGCTGTGAACACAATATATCGCCCCTGCCTGTCAGAGAACTCGTACTGCAAGTGCTCATTCCTATGCAGCAGCTGCCAACCCCAGTTCTGCAAATGCTAATGTGCATGTGCGGAGCCACAGACCAAGACGGGCAAGGTTTATGAGATAGTTAGATTAATGCAGGTTGACGTGTAAATTGCCATCATCCCTGTATATATGAAACTGTGACTACCTCTAAATGGGATTTTTAAGGCAATTGTGGAAAAATGGAAATTAAATATATATTTTTTCAAAAAATAGAAATGTATTAATACACAGTTTTTTACACTGGCAGGTTTTGGAACATGCATGCACAACGTCGCATCCATACCAGCGCAGGGGCTAGTGTGCGCATGCACACATGCATCCACGAATCCCAGTGCACGGCGCCCTATTTAAACTGAGTCTGCCTGGCTTCAGTGCTGGATTGTCTTTAGCTTGGTTCCTGTGTTCTTGACTACTATTCTTATCTGCTGACCTTGTTCCTGAAACCCGGCTTCCCTCTGACTACTCTCCTGGATCATCCCTGCCTGTTTATCTGCCTCTTGCCTAAATTACTGACCCCGGCTTGGACTTATGACTACGGCTCTGCCTCCTGATCAGATACCCTGCTGCCAACACATTACCGACCTCTGCCTGTTCCTAACTTTGCAACTGATCCTGATTCTGCACCTGTCTGCCTGGCTCCCACTGAAGAATACTTGTGACCAGCTTTCATGCCACCGCGACAAGGGCTCGGTGTCTCCAAGCTTCAGCTCGCTCCCACAACCGCCAGGTGCCTGCACCCTTTCCGTTGCTCTAGCAGTCCCTGGCTCCACTACCAGGGGTGCTTGGACAGGAACTGTGCAAGAGGCCATCCTCATCATCTCGGGCTCCACTATAAGGTACGTGACACTGCCCATGTTTGCTGGACCACGTGTCAGCAGTAAGGTGGATTTTACGGCTGACTGCCTTGCCCAACAATGCCAGAACATTTCCTTCCACGTGATGGTAGAGAGATGGAACGGCCTTACGTGAAAAGTAGTAGCGACTAGGAACCTGCCATTGTGGTAAAGCACAGTGTGCAAATTCACGCAAGGGGGCAGAATCCACCAGACTGAAAGGCAGAAGTTGGAGCGCCAACAGCTTTGACAAGCTTGCATTTAGACGCTGGGCATGTGGGTGGTAGGGACTGTTTTTTTTTTTATGCTGCAGCAGATGGGGCTATAGCTGGTGGTGTGCTTCTTGCAGATGTGCTGATAGGACCTGGGACACCCTGTGCTATACCATCATCCCTGTCAGTGGAGGCTGCTAAAAGGTAATGACTCAGTATCGCAGGGGCAGACTGAAGTGGGTAAGGAGGAGGAGGAGGAGGGACAAATTTGTGTCCCTTTTGTGTGGCTTTTAGGTGCTCTTGCCAACGGGCTGAGTGGTTGGACGTTAAATGCCTTGTTAGGCATGTGGTACCCAAATGGTTGGTGTTTTTGCCACGTTTGATGTGCCCGAGACACAGTTTGCAGATAGCAACAGTGCGATCTGCTGCAGATCTGCTGAAAATGGCCCAGACAGCTGAGCTTTGGGGAGTGGGCCGGGAGATAACAGCTGCAGAATGTGATGGAATAGAGTGGCTGCTCTCTACTCTTTATTGATGTCGGCCTCCTTGAGGTTGTGCTCACCTTCAGTTTCCTCCTCTGCTCTATCTGGCAGCCAAGTTGCATCAGTGACCTCATCATCATCATCTCCATCTCCTTCATCTTCATCATTACCACTGGAGACAACTTGGCAATACGCTGCAGCTTGGGGAACATGAATGCCAATTTGTCTACCAGTGTTCCTCCCTCTCTCTAGGCTCGTGTTACTGTCATCCTCAACCTCAGAACCAACATCTGAATCCAGTAATGGCTGGGCATCATCAAAGAGCAAGTGGCTGACGCTGTGGTCAAATAACTCAGCTGACTCCTCAATGACTGATGTTGGGGCTATGGCAGGAATAGATATGGACAAGGAGGCAGGTTTATCCACTCTGGCACCTGCAGGGGACTGCACTACTACACTCTGCTTGCGTGACAGAGAATGAGGAGGATGAGGAAGGTTTAGTAAGCCAGTCCACCACCTCCTCTGCATGCTGTGGCTGGATAGCACGGGCAAACACACTAAACAGAGGAAATTATGCCCTGCCTGAGGAGTGACCACCACATCCACCTTTGTCTGTGGACACATTTGTTACTGGCCCCCTTACAGTGCCAAGGGAATGTCTGCCTCTCCTTGTTATCCTCACAGACATTATTGGGATTGAGGGGGCTGGGCTTATAAGCAAATGTAAAGAAGAAGTTGAAATCTGTACGTAGATGCGCTTTAATCAATATAAAGAGGTGTTTGGTGCACTTTAATTTGAGTACTCAAGCTACACAGACACACTCCATGGATACACTATAATATACTGCAAAATAATGTGCCAAACTTACAGTGACGCACAGCACTATATGGCGTTAAACTTGCAGTAACGCACACAGAACTATATGGCATTAAACTGTCAGTAAAGCACAAAACTATATGGCGTTAAACTGGCAGTAACGCACACAGAAGTAAATGGAATTAAACTGACAGTAACACACACAAAACTATATCGTGTTAAACTGTCAGTAACGCACACAGAAGTAAATGGAGTTAAACTGGCAGTAACGCACACAAAACTATATGGCGTTAAACTGGCAGGAAAAGCACACAAAACAATATGGCATGAAACTGGCAGTAACGCACGCAAAACTATATGGTGTTAAACTGGCAGTAACGCACACAGAAGTAAATGGTGTTAAACTGGCAGTAACACACAAAACTATATGGCGTTAAACTGGCAGCAATGCAGACAGAACTATATGCCGTTAAACTGGCAATAATGCACGCAAATCTATATGGCGTTAAACTGGCAGTAACGCACACAGAACTATATGGCGTTAAACTGGCAGTAACGCACGCAAAACGATATGGCGTTAAACTGACAGTAATGCACACAGACGTAAATGGCATTAAACTGGCATTAGCGCACATAGAAGTAAATGGAGTTAAACTATTAGTAACACAATCAAATAGACGTGTTCAACTACACTGACTTTATCTGAACTAATGTCAAGATTACTGACACGGTCTCACTACACTACACTGAAACTATTTGAGCTGTCCCTACTCTAGCTGCACACTATGCAAACCTGATTGATGGTCCTCCGCACTACACTGACACTATCCCTAGACTGACACTAAACTAATATTCTACACTGACAATTGAAGCAAAATAGCACAGTATAGCACACTAACTAACTGATAGTACTGAACAGAGCCCTGTTCTATCTCTCTCCACGCCAAAATCACACTGAAAATGGCTGCCATTGAAAGAATACTTTTATACTGTGGGGCGGTAATGAGCCATGATTGGATAAAGTCATGATGACAGTGTCCAATTATGACTCTGACAGTGCTATGTGCCCTGATTGGCTGAAGCTTTCACTGCTTCAGCCAATATGGGCTTGCAATGCACTGTTCAGTGCTGCAATGCATTGTGGTCGGTTCAGGGGGCCGAACAAACGGTCGAACTACCCGTTTGTTCGGCTGTCCATCGAATGTCCGAACAGCTAAAGTTCGGCCCAAACTTATACTCGGGACGAATCGTTCGTCCATCCCAAGCGGTGATCATCGATTTTTATCAGGACTGCGACATTATGGCAGACAGATCGGACACTTTTGACACATTTTTGGGACCATTGACAATTATACAGTGATCAGTGCTATAAAAATGTGCTATTATAATGACATTCCGACAATTAAATCCTGGGATTTTTTCCAACAGATGTTGGCTCAAGCTTGTCTTGCATACACATGGTTACACAACTGTTGTCGGAAATTCCGATCGCCATGAACGCGCTGACGTACAACGCGTATGACGGCACTATAAAGAGGAAGTTCAATAACCAGTGCACCACCCTTTGGGCTCCTTCTGCTAATCTCGTGTTTATCTTGTGTTAGTAGAAGTTTGGTGAGAGACAATTAACGATTTTCAGCCTCGTGCTTTTCAGTTCGTTACTGCTCTTCAGTTTGTGCTGGGGGTTCGTATCTGTTCTTCAGTGCATGTAGTCATTATGTTTATGTATTTTGTATTTGATTTTCAGTGCGTTTTTGTCCGCTTGTTTCTGATTTTGAGCTCGCTCTTCTCAGGCCTTTTTGATTTTCAGTGCGTTCTGTTAGTTCGTTCTGACCAGCCGACCGTTTTAATGTTTTTCATGTTGCGGGTACGTACTCATCGTACAGTTCGTGCTGTGCAGGGGCTTGGTGTTGGGGTTCTTACTTTGACCCAAGTCCAGTCCATGAACAGGATGAGGAGGAGTTCATGGACAAAGAATTGTTTTCTTCAGAGTGACCAATTCTCTCATATGCCTTTGTTGCGGGAGATCCGTGAGAATAATCTTGAAGATTTCAGGAATTATCTCTGGATGACGGACCCCATTTTTCACTGTCTGTTGGCTTTGCTGTCCCCTTATATTACGAAGCAGGACACCTATATGCCGCAAGCCATCACTCCCGAGCAAAGGCTCGTCGCCACCTTGCGGTACTTGGCAATGGGGAGAAGTCTGCAGGACATCAAGTTCTAGACAGGCATCTCCCCCCAGGCTTGGGGATCATTATTCTAGAGACTTGTTCTGCCATCATTCAGGTCCTGCAGAAGGACTATATTAGGGTAACATCACATTATATGTATTTAAATAAATGTATTTTTTTTTTGTTTTTTATGAAAAATATTTTCCTTTGATTTACTGCTTGTGTTTCTTTTAGCTGTCTACAATATTTTTTTATTTTCCATTTTCTTCAATAGTTCCAATGTAATTTCTTTGATAAATGAGGTGACAATCTCTTCTTCAGCTAACTATTATGTTGTGGGTCTGCTACACACACACCTTCTTTTTGTTGTTAATGTATGTAATGCATTAATGATAATATTCATCATTTTCAGCACCCTGAATTCATATTTTGGAGTGACGATAATAATAAAGCACTGTGGGTATTATTTACTAAAGGAAAATCCACTTTTCACTACAAGTGCACTGAAACTGCACTTGTAGTGCACTTGTAGTGCAAAGTGGATTTGTTTTAGGAAATAACCCCCATTGTTACTGTAAACACTAGGGATGAGCCCGGTGTTCGATTCAAACCCATGTTCGAATCGAACATGGGCCGTTCGTCCGTTCGTCGAAACCAGAACTTTGTGGGCCGTTCGCATCAAATTCATGTGATACAAACGGCCCACAATGTACTGCGCCAGTCGCAGTGCATTGCTGGCTGATGATTGGCCAAGCATGCACTGTGACCCAGCTTGCTTGGCCAATCACAGCGCCGGCAGCGAGGAGAGACATAATTGGCCACAGACAGGATGCCGTGGCCAATTATAGCTCAGGGGGGTTTAGTACACGCCCCACAATATATAAGGCCGCCAGTGCGGCGGCCTTGTGTAGTGTTGTGTGGTGTTCATAGAGAGAAGGATAGGCAGGGGCAGTGTAAGCTGTGCTTTATACTTCTTTAGATAGCGCTGTTACAGTGAGTGTAGTGTTCAGGGAGAGAGCAGGATAGGCAGGGACAGTGTCAGCTTTGCTTTGCTTCCTAACCTAGCGCTGTTACAGTGGGTGTAGTGTGCCTCCTGCACACTGCACAGAATACACCTGAATCTACCTGCTCTTTGCTGGTGTTGTGTAGTTGATTTGTGCAACACAGGCATCTGCCTAATATTCAGTCAGTGTAGTGTGCCTCCTGCACAGCATACACCTGAATTTAAATAGCACTGATTGCTGTATAAATGACAATGGTCCCAAAAATGTGTCAAAAATGTCCGATGTGTCCACCATGATGTCGCAGTTACAATAAAAATCGCATTACTAGTAAAAAAAAAATATTAATAAAAATGCTATAAAACTATCCCCTATTTTGTAAACGCTATAACTTTTGCGCAAACCAATCAATAATCGCTAATTGCTATTTTTTTTACCAAAAATATGTAGAAGAATGCGTATCGGCCTAAACTGAGGAAAACAAATGTTTTTTTATATATTTTTGGGGGATATTTATTATAGCAAAAAGTAAAAAATATTGAATTTTTTTTTATAGCGCAAAAAATAAAAAAACGCAGAGGTGATCAAATACCACCAAAAGAAAGCTCTATTTGTGGGAAAAAAAGGACGCCAATTTTGTTTGGGAGCCACGCCGCATGACCGTGCAATTGTCAGTTAAAGCGACGCAAAAAGGGGTCTGGTCCTTTGGCTGCAAATTGGTCCTGGGCTTAAGTTGTTAAATGGCTTTTTTTCCTTTACAAATGTAATTTTGTGCAGGGACAGTTCTAAACATGGGAAACACATGCCACTTCACAGGAATACTTTAGACACCCCCCAGGTACCATATTTAAAGGAATATTTCACTTTTTTTTCACTTTATGCATCATTAAATACTCTCAGGTTAAGGCCTGAGTGTATTTAAGTGATGGATCAACATATCACCTGTGCCCTAGGAGGACGTAAGGTATTACGAAACGCTTTATATGTTTTTATCTTTTATTTTATTTAACCGTTTTTTTACAAATTGTGCTTGTGCAATATCCCTTTGTACTGTGACCGTTTGTGGGTAACACCACTGGTCTTTTTATACATTAAAACCTGATTGAAACAGTAATTCACTATTGGAGTCTGTTTTTCTCCCTTTTTCCACCTGCACTCGGCCGGTCCGAGTATGTATCTTTTTTAGATAGCTTTTCAGCCAGTGAATCAGCTTATTTCCAGTTCGTCAGAGAAATCCCTGAGTTCCTTCCTGGAGAATCACACTGGATCAGAGGAGTGATTGGTGAGTCCGCGTGTCAGTACTAGCACACCACCTCCTGCTGTCCATGTCCCCTCGTCTACTTCCGGATTTCGTTGGCAGAGCTCGTACCTACAGAGTTCTTATCTGTCCCCGCAGAGGGCTGTGTCTGCCTGCTCAGCTGACTCCGCTCACAAGGGAGTCCTCCCGGATCCGGTAAGGACCCTCATACACTATTATTGCAAGGATTTGGCTGCTGTTGATCACTGCTGCTGGGGTTCGATTGAACATCTTTTTGCCTGCATTATATTCATCACAGATATTATTTCTATTATCATTTTTTTTTTATTATATCAAAATAAGAAAGGACACTTTGCCTGATTGAACTTTCACTTGTCTAAAGGACTTTTTGCATTGTGTGATCTTTATACTCTATTGTGATTCATTTTCACTTTTCACATCTTTACGCAACTTTATTTTTATATTATTCACGTTTGCCATAGGGATATTTGATGGTGTTTAGTTGCAGCTTTTTCCAATACATTTTTTCTAGCGCGATAATTTTTCCTTTCTTTTTAACCTTAAACTACGTAGAGGGTTCTTTACTGTAAGAGCAGCAAGGATGTGGAATTCCGTTCCACAGGCGGTGGTCTCAGCAGGGGGCATTGATAGTTTCAAGAAACTATTAGATAAGCACCTTAACGATCGCAACATACAGGGATATACACTGTAATACTGACATATAATCACACACATAGGTTGGACTTGATGGACCTGTGTCTTTTTTTAACCTCACCTACTATGTAACTATGTGACATGTCCTATGTCCCAGGAGGCCACAAGACCAGCCTAAGGCCTCATGCACACTGGATGTTAAAATAACGTTATAAAAACGTCAGTAGCTTTGCAGTGAGTTTTTCAACTTTTTTCAGCTTTTTTCAACGTTTTTGCAATAGCGTTTTTTAGCGTTTATTAGCGTTTTTAGCGTTTATCCGCATTAGCGTTTTTTTGCGTTTTTTTTTTTTTTTTTTTTTTAAGCAAACAATTTATTATTATTTTTTTTTCAATGGATCAAAAATGTAAAAAAATGCTGTTTTTTGAGCATTTATCAATGTTTATCAGCGTTAGAGCATTTTTACTGCTCAAAAACGCCACTGCCCAAAACTGCTGATAAGAGCCTATGTGTGCATGGACACATAGGATAACATGATGGAGTGTTTAATGACTGTAGAAAAAAACGTCTACTGCCAAAAACAGCTGCTGTAAAAACTTCCGAAAACATCCAGTGTGCAGCACAGTCTTGCAGTGTAGTGGGGAGCTGACAGTGAAACAGCAGGAAATCACAGCTGGCTTTCCACACTCAAGATGGCAGCACAGGGGATCCAAACACCAGCAAAGAATTGGCCCAAGTGAAGACAGCACTGGACCCCTGCACTGACGAGTGTCTATTTTCTAAAAGTCAGCAGGTACAGTATTTGTGTGAGTGAGTGTAGTTCCTTTTTAATAGGGATCATCTGTAAAAAAAAAAAACAAAGTTTGTAGTTGAACCATCTTCTTCAATATATTTGTTTTGCCTAACCATGAAAGGGTGGATTTGTCCCAGTCACAGGGATCACTGGTAATTTGGAAAGGAAAGAGAAATAACAGGAATAAGAATGAATAAGATGAACGAATAAGGCTGCATTCACACCTGAGTGTTTTCAGGCAGAAAGTCATAAATTTTTGCCATGATTTTCCACAGGTCAAAAGGTCACCAATGTAAAAAGCAGAAAAACTCCTGTAATCTGCCCAAAATGAAGCTCATATACTTTTTTGAGCTTCAGGCGTTTTGCTTCAAGCTACAAAACGCTCAGATGTGAACAGGGGCAATTTTAATGAATGGGATTTTGCTTGTGTAGCAAAGTCTTTAACCTCTTCCAGTCTAATGAGAACCTTTGAAGCCACAGACCGCTGATATCTTTCAACATGTAGTGGGTTGTGAGTAGGGATGGGCCCGGTGTTCGATTCGAACCCACGTTCGAATCGAGCACCGGGCGTTCGCATGCTCGGCGAGCCCAGAACTATTTGGGCCGTTCGCATCACATTCGTGTGATGCGAGCGGCCCGCAATGCATTGCGGCCGGCGCAGTGCATTGCTGGCTGATGATTGGCCAAGCATGCACTGTGACCCCACATGCTTGGCCAATCACAGCGCCGTCAGCGAGGAGAGCAATAATTGGCTACAGGCAGGACGCCTGTAGCCAATTAAAGCTCAGGGGCTTTAGTACACGCCCCACTGTATAAAAGGCCGCCGCGCCGTCGGCCCAGTGCACATGTGTTCCAGCTTTGATAGAGTGAATAAGCAGACTGCTGATTGATTCATTCATTGCTAAACCATTGCTGATTCATTGAATACTGATCATTTCTGCTGATTGCACTGCTGAGTGTGACATTATCTGCTGCTGGGGATTAGTCTGGTGTGTGCGTGCTGTTAGTACAGCATTGCAGTAGCACCCATTGCAGTGCTGTTAGTACAGCATTGCACCCTAACTTTCTGTCCCAACCTTCTGTCCCATCCCAGGCAGGGAGGCAGGCAGGGATTTATAGGAGCTATATTGTGTTTGTGTCAGCACACATAGGAGCTAGTGTGTGTGTGTCAGGACACATATGAGCTATAGTGTGTTGTCAGCACACATAGGAGTTATAGTGTGTTGTCAGCACACATAGGAGCTATAGTGTGTTGTCAGCACACATAGGAGCTATAGTGTGTTGTCAGCACACATAGGAGCTATAGTGTGTTGTCAGCACACATAGGAGCTATAGTGTGTTGTCAGCACACATAGGAGCTATAGTGTGTTTGTGTCAGCACACATAGGAGCTAGTGTGTGTGTGTGTGTGTGTGTGTCAGCACACATAGGAGCTAGTGTGTGTGTGTCAGCACACATAGGAGCTATAGTGTGTTGTCAGCACACATAGGAGCTATAATGTGTTGTCAGCACACATAGGAGCTATAGTGTGTTGTCAGCACACATAGGAGCTATAGTGTGTTGTCAGCACACATAGGAGCTATAGTGTGTTGTCAGTACACATAGGAGCTATAGTGTGTTGTCAGCACACATAGGAGCTATAGTGTGTTGTCAGCAAACATAGGAGCTATAGTGTGTTGTCAGCACACATAGGAGCTATAGTGTGTTGTCAGCACACATAGGAGCTATAGTGTGTTGTCAGCACACATAGGAGCTATAGTGTGTTGTCAGCACACATAGGAGCTATAGTGTGTTGTCAGCACACATAGGAGCTATAGTGTGTTGTCAGCACACATAGGAGCTATAGTGTGTTTGTGTCAGCACACATAGGAGCTAGTGTGTGTGTGTGTGTGTGTCAGCACACATAGTAGCTAGTGTGTGTGTGTCAGCTAATTGCTAAACCATTGCTGATTCATTGAATACTGATCATTTCTGCTGATTGCACTGCTGAGTGTGACATTATCTGCTGCTGGGGATTAGTCTGGTGTGTGCGTGCTGTTAGTACAGCATTGCAGTAGCACCCATTGCAGTGCTGTTAGTACAGCATTGCACCCTAACTTTCTGTCCCAACCTTCTGTCCCATCCCAGGCAGGCAGGCAGGCAGGGATTTATAGGAGCTATATTGTGTTTGTGTCAGCACACATAGGAGCTAGTGTGTGTGTGTCAGGACACATAGGAGCTATAGTGTGTTGTCAGCACACATATGAGCTATAGTGTGTTGTCAGCACACATAGGAGCTATAGTGTGTTGTCAGCACACATAGGAGCTATAGTGTGTTGCCAGCACACATAGGAGCTATAGTGTGTTGTCATCACACATAGGAGCTATAGTGTGTTGTCAGCACACATAGGAGCTATAGTGTGTTTGTGTCAGCACACATAGGAGCTAGTGTGTGTCTGTGTGTCAGCACACATAGGAGCTAGTGTGTGTGTGTCAGCACACATAGGAGCTATAGTGTGTTGTCAGCACACATAGGAGCTATAGTGTGTTGTCAGCACACATAGGAGCTATAGTGTGTTGTCAGCACACATAGGAGCTATAGTGTGTTGTCAGCACACATAGGAGCTATAGTGTGTTGTCAGTACACATAGGAGCTATAGTGTGTTGTCAGCACACATAGGAGCTATAGTGTGTTGTCAGCAAACATAGGAGCTATAGTGTGTTGTCAGCACACATAGGAGCTATAGTGTGTTGTCAGCACACATAGGAGCTATAGTGTGTTGTCAGCACACATAGGAGCTATAGTGTGTTGTCAGCACACATAGGAGCTATAGTGTGTTTGTGTCAGCACACATAGGAGCTAATGTGTGTCTGTGTGTCAGCCCACATAGGAGCTAGTGTGTGTGTGTCAGCACACATAGGAGCTATAGTGTGTTGTCAGCACACATAGGAGCTATAGTGTGTTGTCAGCACACATAGGAGCTATAGTGTGTTGTCAGCACACATAGGAGCTATAGTGTGTTGTCAGCACACATAGGAGCTATAGTGTGTTTGTGTCAGCACACATAGGAGCTAATGTGTGTCTGTGTGTCAGCACACATAGGAGCTAGTGTGTGTGTGTCAGCACACATAGGAGCTATAGTGTGTTGTCAGCACACATAGGAGCTATAGTGTGTTGCCAGCACACATAGGAGCTATAGTGTGTTGTCAGCACACATAGGAGCTATAGTGTGTTGTCAGCACACATAGGAGCTATAGTGTGTTTGTGTCAGCACACATAGGAGCTAGTGTGTGTCTGTGTGTCAGCACACATAGGAGCTAGTGTGTGTGTGTCAGCACACATAGGAGCTATAGTGTGTTGTCAGCACACATAGGAGCTATAGTGTGTTGTCAGCACACATAGGAGCTATAGTGTGTTGTCAGCACACATAGGAGCTATAGTGTGTTGTCAGCACACATAGGAGCTATAGTGTGTTGTCAGTACACATAGGAGCTATAGTGTGTTGTCAGCACACATAGGAGCTATAGTGTGTTGTCAGCAATCATAGGAGCTATAGTGTGTTGTCAGCACACATAGGAGCTATAGTGTGTTGTCAGCACACATAGGAGCTATAGTGTGTTGTCAGCACACATAGGAGCTATAGTGTGTTGTCAGCACACATAGGAGCTATAGTGTGTTGTCAGCACACACAGGAGCTATAGTGTGTTGTCAGCACACATATGAGCTATAGTGTGTTGTCAGCACACATAGGAGCTATAGTGTGTTTGTGTCAGCACACATAGGAGCTAGTGTGTGTGTGTGTGTGTGTGTGTCAGCACACATAGGAGCTATAGTGTGTTGTCAGCACACATAGGAGCTATAGTGTGTTGTCAGCACACATAGGAGCTATAGTGTGTTGTCAGCACACATAGGAGCTATAGTGTGTTTGTGTCAGCACACATAGGAGCTATAGTGTGTTGTCAGCACACATAGGAGCTATAGTGTGTTGTCCGCACACATAGGAGCTATAGTGTGTTTGTGTCAGCACACATAGGAGCTAGTGTGTGTGTGTGTGTGTCAGCACACATAGGAGCTAGTGTGTGTGTGTGTGTCAGCACACATAGGAGCTATAGTGTGTTGTCAGCACACGTAGGAGCTATAGTGTGTTTGTGTCAGCACACATAGGAGCTAGTGTGTGTGTGTGTGTGTCAGCACACATAGGAGCTAGTGTGTGTGTCAGCACACATAGGAGCTAGTGTGTGTTTCAGCACACATAGGAGCTAGTGTGTGTGTGTGTCAGCACACATAGGAGCTAGTGTGTGTGTGTCAGCACACATAGGAGCTGTAGTGTGTTGTCAGCACACATAGGAGCTATAGTGTGTTGTCAGCACACATAGGAGCTATAGTGTGTTTGTGTCAGCACACATAGGAGCTAGTGTGTGTGTGTGTGTGTGTGTCAACACACATAGGAGCTAGTGTGTGTGTCTAGAGACAACAATGCTGGTCGTGGACGTGGTCGTGCATCGTCATCAGCACGTGGCCATGGGACACGCTTGTCCTTGTTTTCGGCAGCTGGACATGTTGAGCCGCATCATGCCGAAGGCTTGGTAGAATGGATGACCAAGCCCTCCTCATCCTCCTCATCCTCTCTCACCCAGGCTCAGGGTACTGGCAGAGCAGCTGCCAACGCGTACTCAATGGCATCATCAGGCACCCCTTCCCTAGACCCACCATGTCCTCATGAGGAGTCCCCCGAACTGTTTGAGCACAGTGTTGGGTACATGCTCCAGGAGGATGCCCAACGATTTGAAGGCTCGGATGATGATACCCAACTTGAGGAAGGCAGTAGTGTGCGCGCAGAGAGAGGGGATGCTGAAGGACAGCAATCTGGCAGTCATGTTCCACCAGCTGCAGCTTACTGCCAGGTTTGCTCTAGTGGTGAAGAGGGAGGGGATGATGAGGTCACTGACGCCTGAAGGGAGAGAGGAGGAGGAGGAGGAGGAGGAGGCGGCGGCACATGTCCAACGAGGCAGGATGCCCTCAAGAGGCCAGCTAGAGGCCAGCACAACAACTAAATCACACCGCAGAGCTTCGCCTGTGCAGGGCGCTGCCTCTGCACGTTATTACAGAAGTTCTTTGGTGTGGGCCTTTTTTGAGACGAGTACATCAGATCGCACCACTGCTATTTGCAATATTTGTCTCAAGCGTATCTTGTGTGGCCAAAACATCAGCCGCTTGGGCACCACAAGCATGACCAGACATATGTCGACCTGCCATGCAGCTCGTTGGCAAGCGCACATTAAAGACCCACACCAAAGAACAAAGCGGACCACGCCTCCAAAATGCTACTACTGGTTGTGACACACCTCTCTCCTCCACCCCCTCCTCTTCTTCTTCCTCCATGGCCTCTTCGAGTGCTCTGTCCTCGGAACCAGCGGTGCTCCGTAGGCGTACAAGGGGCTACGCGAGTACGCAGGCAAAAAGATGCCATGCCGTGCTTGCGCTGGTGTGTTTGGGGGACAGGAGCCACACTGGGGCAGAGGTTCTGGCAGCTCTGCAGGGGCAGGCCGAGAGGTGGTTGACACCACGCCAGCTTAAGCCAGGAATGGTGGTTTCTGACAATGGCACCAACCTCCTCTCCGCCCTGCGACAGGGGCAGCTGACCCATGTGCCCTGTATGGCTCACGTCCTCAACCTGGTGGTGCAGCGGTTCTTGGGCAGGTACCCAGGCTTACAGGATGTCCTGAGGCAGGCCAGGAAAGTCTGTGTGCATTTCCGCCGATCGTATAATGTCAGTGCTCGGCTGGCTGAGCTGCAAAAGGAGTTGAACCTGCCCAAGAACCGCCTAATATGTGACATGCCCACCAGGTGGAACTCAACGTTGGCCATGCTGCAGCGACTGCACACGCAGCAGAGGGCCATCAATGAGTACCTTTGCGACTACGGCACCAGGACAGGGTCAGAGGAGCTTGGATTTTTTTCCCCACGCCAGTGGATCATGATCAGGGATGCATGCACTGTCCTGTCACCATTTGAGGAGGCCACGAGGATGGTGAGCAGTGACAGTGCATGCATCAGTGACACTGTACCTCTTGTCCACCTGTTGGAGCATACGCTGCGTGGGATAATGGACAGGGCACTTGAGGCAGAACAGAGGCCGGAAGAGGAGGACTTCCTTTCCTCTCAAGGCCCCCTTTATCCAGACAGTGTTCCTTCTGTCCCACACATCACACAGGAAGAGGATAAGGAGGAGGAGGAGGAGAAGGAGGAGGATTGTGTGAGCATGGAGGTGGAGCCTGGCACTCAGCATCAGCAGCAGCAGTCTTTTAGGGATGATGTACAGTCCCAACAAACCAGTGGACTTGTACGTGGCTGGGAGGAGGTGGCTGGCAATCATGTCGTCCTCAGTGACCCAGAAGACTCCGGACCGAATGCCTCAGCTAACCTACGTTGCATGGCCTCCCTGATCCTGCAAAGCCTGCGGAAGGATCCTCGTATTCTTCGGATCAAGGAGAGGGACCATTACTGGCTGGCCACTCTCCTTGATCCACGGTACAAGGGTAAGGTTGCGGACCTTATCTTGCCATCGCAGAGGGAGCAGAGGATGAGACATCTCAGGGAGGCCTTGCAGAAAGGTCTGTGCAACGCGTTCCCAGAAACTGGGAGGTTACAAACTCCTGGTCCTGGACGACGAGTTGCTGAGGCTTCGGTCAGTAGCAGAAGGAGCGGTGGGGAAGGTGGACGTCTGACCGATGCGTTCAGACAATTTTTTAGTCCGCAGCCCCAAGGTATGATCGGTTTCAGCAACCATCGCCAGCGTCTGATATACATGGTGCAGGAATACCTAGGGGCAAGGTCAGACTTGGACACCTTTCCCACCGAAAATCCTCTGGTTTACTGGGTCTTGAGGATGGATCACTGGCCAGAGCTTGCACAGTATGCAATTGAGCTACTGGCCTGTCCTGCATCCAGCGTTCTTTCCGAACGCACATTCAGTGCTGCTGGAGGATTTGTCACCGATCACAGGGTGCGCCTGTCCACCGACTCGGTTGATCGACTGACCTTCATAAAGATGAATCAGTCTTGGATCACCACCAGCTACCAGGCACCTGAAGCGGATATAACTGAATAATTTATAATGTCATATCCCTTCAAGACTGCCTATGCTGATGCTGAGTGACTGTCCTGTTATGTTCACTGACTATCCTCTTCCTTCTCCTCAATGATCCATTCCTTGATAGCTTGGAAGAAAATTTTTGTTTCTGGGTGCCACCACACCAGTGCCTAAGGCACAATTTTTCAGCCCCTGTATAACAGGGGCGTGTAATTAAAAAATTTTTAAAAAATTATTCGCGACAGGTCTGACTGCTGTGCTCCAAGTACAGTATCTGTGAGGGGTTGCAGTGTTGTGGCACCAGCACCGTTGCCTAAGGCACAATTTTTCAGCCCCTGTTTAACAGGGCGTGTAATTACAATTTTTTAAGCAATGCTTCGCAACAGGTCTGACTGCTGTGCTCCAAGTACAGTATCTGTGAGGGGTTGCAGTGTTGTGGCACCAGCACCAGTGCCTAAGGCACAATTTTTCAGCCCCTGTTTAACAGGGGCGTGTAATTACAAATCTTGATCTAATAGTTCACAGCAGGGCCTAATTCCTGCGCCCACCAAGAGTAACTGTGAGGGCTTACAGTCTTGTGGCAACACCGTCCACCACCACCACCAAAGGCCCAATTTTTCTGCCCTGTTCAACAGGTGCATGCAATTACAAATCTTGATCTAATAATTCACAGCATGGCCAATTCCTGTGCCCACCAAGAGTAACTGTGAGGGCTTACAGTGTTGTGGCTACACCAACATCTAATGGGGCAAATTTCTGCAGAGTATATACGGCAGGCCCCTACTTTCAAACATCCAACTTACAAACGACTCCTACTTGCAAACGGAAGGAGAAAACAGGAAGTGAGAGGAAATCTACCCCTAGGAAGGGAAATTCTATCCTGTTAGATTTAATTTGGGAAAAGGGTATCTCCTCTCTACTGATGCTTTATCACCAATCATTGTTTTAATTAAAACCCCACTTTTCCAAAAACATTTGTCATTGGGACGGAAAGTGAGGTGAAATGTTCTGAACAGATGTGCAAAGACAGCAAATGTTACAGGGGTGATAACCCCTCCCTATGTTCTCCAAAAAGCTTAAAAATAGATTGGATGGAGCTACACTTCAAAATGTACCTGTTCAGATTCTACTTAAGAACAAACCTACAGTCCCTCTCTTGTTTGCACCGCCTATATACTGCTGTTCAGAGTATATAGGGTTGTAGGTATAGGGTTTTATTTTGGGTGCGGGGTCCCCCTTAATACCCATACAAGACCCAAAGGGGGTGGGGGGGGGGTGATGGGGTAGCCATGCCATTTTTCTCAAGGATTTTCAGCCATATGGCCAGGACAAGACATGACATTAAAGCCGCAAGTGGTTTTAAATGGCTTCTTTTTTTCCTTTACAAATGTCATTTTGTGCAGGGACAGTTCTAAACACGGGAAACACATGCCACTTCACAGGCATACTTTAGACACCCCCCAGGTACCATATTTTTTTTCACTTTATGCCACATTAAAATGACTGCTCCCGAAAAAACGTTAGTTTTTAAAAGTTCTTTTTGCATTGATATATGTCCCCTGGGGCAGGACCCGGGTCCCCAAACCTGTTTTATGACATTAACATGCATATTGGCCATTATAATTAGCAATTTTGATTTTGAACGTTCGCGTCCATTGTAACGAATAGGGTTCGAAAATTTGCGCGAACTTTCGGTCCGTTCGAAGGTTCTGGTGCGAACCGAACCCGGGGGTGTTCGGCTCATCCCTAGTTGTGAGGCATAGTGGGTGCAGAGATGGTGAAAGTCATTGGGCACCAGACACTTCTTGGATGCAAAAGAGGTTCTATTTCTTCTAATAGTTCATTTTATATTTTGCAAGAGAAAGAGGGTTAGGGCGAGAACACCCTTAAGTGGTTGCAATTTCAATAGACTCCGAGACTTCAATAGGAAGACAGCCGTACAGGGAAAGGCCCCAGCAAGGTGCCACTTCTGCACGTGCAGGTTTGCTGTCTCCTATGGCAACAGTATTTAACAGTTCCTAACACAAAGTTCTCCGCTTTCCTACATTGTCCACTTGTAGTTCTTTAGCCCCTTGAGCTCCTAGTCTCTCAACGGACTCTATGATTCACTGACTCAGAATCCCATGAGCTCCTCAAGGCTTTTGCGGTGGTATCTCCCTCAAGCGCCACCCACACTTTCCTGCTGGGTCCCTAGCTTGGCACTCCAGATACCTTTCAAGCTTCACCCCTGCTAACCAGCTCGGTCCCTGGCTTGATACACAAGGCTGCTCTGCAAGCGTCACCTCCCTGACTTGTTCACCGCCTGAAGTTTCCCGATTCTCCACTGTGCCCGTTTAGTGAGAATACTGCTCTGGGACTTGCTTCAATTACTCACTGTGGTCCCTGGTAAAGTTGGTTGGTCCCCTAGTGATGACAGCTTCCCCTGTATCTCCAACCACGACAAGTTCTCTGGCCGGTAGAAGCGTCACTTTTGGTTTGACTGCAAGCCAAAGTCCCAACCCTGCGCTGCCCTCTTACTTCTGGATAGGCCCTCACACAGCCTGGCAGCCAGATGCCTCCAGGATAGGCCCAATCTCTGGCCTAGCAGCCTGGGGCAGACCACACACATCTACCCAGGAGGCAGTCTGGGTGGCACAGAACATAGATCAACTGACTCCACCGGAATATATAGGTTCTCCCGGTAGGCCAAGGGATTCAAGAAAACCCCTGCCCATTGGCTGAGATATCCCATATACCCATAACTTGACCCTGAAATGTCCTTCTCACATCTAATGCCACCAAGAGCCCAGCCATCTAGTGGCTGAGGAGAAAGGTACAACAAGGCCATACTGTGAGAAATCAATGGATCTCTAACAACTATCAACAGTAGCTACTCCTGACAAGGAATTTGGTGAGGAGCTCCCTGACTAAACCCCAAGGCGCTACACTTGTACACGCTGAAAACGCTCAGGTGTGAATGCAGCCTTAGATGTCTGCACTGCTGGAGACCACACATACTCTGTGGATGTCGGGATCAGTCTCAATTTCTATAAGAAGGGTTCCAAGGTCATGGCAAAGAGAAAGGGTGGCAAGGGGCACCTTTGCTATAAACAGATGCCAATAGAAAATTGAGAAAATGAGTGCTGTTTACTTTGATGCAAGCCTTGATAGTGTGCCAGAATCCTATGATGCATATGAGGGCCTAGTCCTCAAGACTTCAAGGCACCCTCTAGGAAGACCCAGTTCATCCTATCAAAAGTCTTCTGCACTGGTTGAAAGAAGAAGGTAAAGCGAGAGGTCTTGATGGCTCCTCACTAGGGTTTAGCGAACCCGAACTGTAAAGTTCGGGTCCGTACCGGACTTTTGGGTGTCCGGGTCCCGGACCCGAACCCAAACTATTGGCTGTATGTTCGGGTTCGGGTCCGGTGTTCGGCGATGTATTGGCGCCTTTTACAAGCTGCAGGGCAGCCAATCGACGCTAGTTTCACTAGTGTGCCCTTAGAAGCCATCACAGCCATGCCTACTAATGGCATGGCTGTGATTGGGCAGTGCAGCATGTGACCCAGCCTCTATATATAGTCCAGACACACAGCACACAGCGTCATTCTGCTATAGACAGGTTCCTGTGCTGCTGAGAGGATTTTAGGAGTTAGTGTGATAAAGTCAGTCAGTCAGTCAGTCCACATTCCTTAACTTTTCTTCTAATTAGTTAGATCAGTGAGCGATCTACATAGCTAGAGTAGAGTACAGAGTTTCTTTAGTAAGGAAGAGAAAGAGGCAGAAAGAATTATTCAAGAGATTCCTAAATCAATTGTACCCTGGCTGGGGTGCAGTGTATAGTCTTTTAACAGTGCCATGAGACCAGTGCCAGACAAAATATAAGTTTTACCTGCAAGCTCAGTGCACCATCACTGCACTGCATATTTTACTAAGAGATACACCATACTCTGTGAGTATTCTGATATTGGAAAAGCATTGCAAAAAAATTAAATTTTGCTGTGTTTTTTTTTTTCCCAATAGCATTTTCTGTGTGTTCATACACGCTTTAGACACTGTCCGTGTATTCTGATATTGGAAAAACATTGCAAAAAAATTAAATTTTGCTGTGTTTTTTTTCCCAATAGCATTTTCTGCGTGTTCATACACGCTTTAGACACTATCCGTGTATTCTGATATTGGAAAAACATTGCAAAAAATTTTAACTTTGCAGTGTTTTTTTTTTCCCCAATAGCATTTTCTGCATTTTCATAAACGCTTTAGACACTATCCGTGTATTCTGATATTGGAAAAGCATTGCAAAAAAATTAAATTTTGCAGTGTTTTTTTTTTTCCCAATAGCATTTTCTGCGTGTTCATAAACGCTTTAGACACTATCCGTGTATTCTGATATTGGAAAAACATTGCAAAAAAATTTAATTTTGCAGTGTTTTTTTTTTTCCCAATAGCATTTTCTGCGTTTTCATAAACGCTTTAGACACTATCCGTGTATTCTGATATTGGAAAAACATTGCAAAAAAATTTAATTTTGAGGTGTTTTTTTTTTCCCAATAGCATTTTCTGCATTTTCATAAACGCTTTAGACACTATCCGTGTATTCTGATATTGGAAAAACATTGCAAAAAAATTTTAATTTTGCAGTGTTTTTTTTTTCCCAATAGCATTTTCTGCGTGTTCATAAACGCTTTAGACACTGTACGTGTATTCTGCTGTTGACAAAAACACCCATTTAGGGCGAGATCATACATTTTGAAAATATGAGGAGATCATCAAAAAGGGGTCGTGGCCCGGGTCGTGGTGCTGCTGGTGGCGCTCCTGTTGCAGGGAGAGGACGTGGTCGATCTGTGCCAGCTACACGCACTAGTGAAACACCTTCCTCAGGTGCGAGTAGGCGACAGAGCCTGCAGCGGTATTTTGGCGTGCCTAATGAGGCTGTACGAATGTTGAGGCCAGGACAAGTACAGGCAATAGTAGATTGGGTTGCTGACAGTGCCTCCGGTTCCTTCACATTGTCTCCCATCCAGTCTCCTGATGAAAGTTCAGAGTTGGCACCTGCAGCCGATGTCCATCAGTCTTTCACCTCACCCCCTTGCAAATCAGCCAATCAGTCTGAGCCCCAAATCATGCAGTAGTCTCTTCTGCTTTTTGATGACTCTGTTAGCAGGGTTTCCCAGGGCCACCCATCTAGCCCTGCCCCAGAAGTGGAAGAGATTGTGTGCACCGATGCCCAACCACTTATGTTTCATGATGAGTACATGGGAGGACCATCGCAGCACGTCTCGGATGATGACGAAACACAGGTGCCAACTGCTGCTGCTTTTGCCATTGTGCAGACCGACAAGGAGGGCAGGGGTGAAGACTGGGTGGAAGATGATGTGGAGGACGATGAGGTCCTTGACCCCACATGGAATCAACGTCATGCAGGTGACCAGTGTAGTTCGGAGGAAGAGGCGGTGGTCGCACAGAGCTACCATCACAGCAGAAGAGGGAGCAGGGTGCCAAAGCGGAGCGTCCGTCCCCTAGACTGTACGTCTGCTACTGCCCAACGCAGCAAGGGACCGAGCACACCAAAGCCAGGTCCAAGGAGTTTCCTAGCGTGGCAGTTCTTCAGACAATGTGCTGATGACAAGACACGAGTGGTTTGCACGCTGTGCAATCAGAGCTTGAAGCGAGGCATAAACGTTCTCAACCTGAGCACAACCTGCATGACCAGGCATCTAAGTGCAAAGCACGAGATGCAGTGGAGTAGACACCTCAAAAACTAAGAAAGGTCTCTGGCTCCTCCTGCTTCCTCTTCTGCTACAGTCTCGGCATCTTCATCCACCTCTGTAGTGACAGTGACACCTGCCAACCCGCAAACAGAGGATCTGCCAGCAACACTACCACCTGGGTCACCAACCATCTCCACAATGTCCCATGGAAGCGTTCAGCTCTCTATTTCCCAAACACTGGAGCGGAAGAGGAAGTACCCGCCTAGCCACCAGCGATCCCTGGCCCTGAATGCCAGCATTTCAAAATTCCTCGCCTTTGAAATGCTGTCATTCCGTCTGGTGGAGACACAGAGTTTTAAAAGGCTGATGTCATTGGCTGTCCCACAGTACGTCGTGCCCAGCCGCCACTACTTTTCCAGACGAGCTATCCCTTCCCTGCACAACCAAGTGGGGGACAAAATCAGGTGTGCACTGCGCAACGCCATCTGTGGCAAGGTCCACCTAACTACGGATGCGTGGACCAGTAAGCACGGTCAGGGACGTTATATCTCCCTAACAGCACACTGGGTAAATGTAGTGGCGGCTGGGCCTGAGGCGGATAGCACTTTGGCGCATGTCCTTCCACCACCGAGGATTGCAGGGCACTTCAGTTTGCCTCCTGTTGCTAACTCCTCCTACTCCGCCTCCTCATCCTCTACCGCCTCCTCATCCGGTCAGCATAACACCTTCACCACCAACTTCAGCACAGCCAGGGCTAAACGACAGCAGGCAGTTTTAAAACTTTCCTGTTTGGGGGGAAAACCCCACACCGCGCAGGAGTTGTGGAGGGACATGAAACAACAGACCGATGAGTGGTTGGTGGCAGTGAGCCTCAAGCCCGGCCTGGTGGTGTGCGATAATGGGCGAAATCTCGTAGCAGCTCTGGGCCTAGGCGGTTTGACGCACATCCCTTGCCTGGCGCATGTGCTGAACTTGGTGGTCCAGAGGTTCCTTAAGAATTACCCCGATATGCCAGAGCTGCTGCAGAAAGTGCGGGCCGTCTGTGCGCACTTTCGGCGTTCTCACCCTGCTGCTGCTCGCCTGTCAGCGCTGCAGCGTAACTTCGGCCTTCCCGCTCACCGTCTCATATGTGATGTGCCTTGCACATGCTTGCCAGACTGTGCGAGCAGCAGCATGCGATAGTGGAGTTTCAGCTGCAGCACGCACGCGTGAGTCGCTCTGCGGAACAGCATCACTTCACCGCCAATAACTGGGCCTCCATGCGAGACCTGTGTGCCTTGTTGCGCTGTTTTGAGTACTCCACCAACATGCCCAGTGCCGATGACGCCGTTCTCAGCGTTACTATCCCAGTTCTATGCCTCCTTGAAAAAACGCTTCAGGCGATGATGGAAGAGGATGTGGCACAGGAGGAGGATGATTGGAGGGTTCATTTCCAAGGCTTTCAGGGCAGTCATTTACAAGTGGCTACGAGGGTGGGTTCCTGCACCAACAAGCGCCAGGTACACAATTGTCCGGCAGCAAGGGCACAGTTCTGGAGGATGACGAGGTGGAGGATGAGGAGGAGATGGAGGAGGAGGAACCATGTTCACAGCAGGGTGGCACACAGACCAGCTCATGTCCATCACTGGTGCGTGGCTGGGGGGATACAGAGGACACAGACGATACACCTCCCACAGAGGACAGCTTTTCCTTGCCTCTGGGCAGCCTAGCACACATGAGCGATTACATGCTGCAGTGTCTCTGCAACGACCGCCGAGTTTCCCACATTTTAACTGGTGCTGATTATTGGGTGGCCACTCTGCTGGATCCCCGTTACAAGGACAACGTGCCATTCTTAATTACCTCACTGGAGCTTGATCGTAAGATGCGCGAGTACAAGCGCACGCTGGTAGACGCGCTGCTGGTGGCATTCCCACTTGGCAGCGGTGGTACGGTGGAAGCACAAGGCGAAGGCAGAGGAGGAGGAAGAGGTCGCCAATGCAGCCGGGGCACCACCAGCACCTTGGAAGGCAGGGTTAGCATAGCCGAAATGTGGAAAAGCTTTGTCACCACGCCACAACAACCAGCACCACCAGCTGAGATGGAACGTCTTAGCAGGAGGCAGCATTTCACCAACATGGTGGAGCAGTATGTGTGCACACGCCTACACGTACTGAATGACGAGTCTGCCCCCTTCAACTTCTGGGTCTCCAAATTGGGCACATGGCCTGAGCTTGCCCTTTACGCCTTGGAGGTGCTGGCCTGCCCAGCTGCCAGTGTATTATCTGAACGTGTATTTAGCACGGGAGGGGGCGTTATCACAGACAAGCGCAGCCGCCTGTCCAGAGCCAATGTGGACAAGCTCACGTTCATTAAAATGAACCAGGCATGGATCCCACAGGACTTGGCCGTACCTTGTGCAGAATAGACACACATACCGGTGTTCTGACGAAAACTGTCTTGCTATCGGATAGTGTCCGGCCACTTACTGCGCAGGTGCAGTGCTTGCGCAGTACGGAGGACAAGGAGATTCACAAAATCTCCAAAGATGAACGTCGCCTGCGCAGTGAGTGCAGGTTCAAGCCCGACCATCCAAGTGGACATACGGTAGCACATAGTAACAGGGCCCCTCACGGGCTCGCTTGGCTAGGCTTCAACCTCGGATGATGTGGCTTGAACCTGGAGTCACCGCGCATCGTCTTCGGAGAGTTTCAAAATCCCCTTGTCCTACGTACTGAGCAAGCGCAGTACAGGGCGGACACTATGCGACGGGGGACAGAATTCGACACATCATTCACCACTAGCCTTACCCAGCCATTGTTGTATTTTTGAACCAGTGTTGGCTACCTAGTCCTCGTCCACCGCCGCTTCCACCTACACCGCCACATCCACCGCCACCTCAACCTCCTACGTCATTTGAACCTCGTCCTCCTAGGTCAAGATTATAATTTTTTCAATTTTTTAATTTCCAAGTATTTTATTTTCCCACTATCTTATCCATTAAATTGAATCATTTTTTCCAGAAAGTGCGTATTCTGGGGTATTCCCACCATATGTACGGCATCGTACCGTTGAGTTTCTGAGGTTCTTAATGACTTCCTGTACCTCTTCTGCTGAGAAGGGGGCCTCCAGCATTTTATTTTTATTTTTTTATGTTATTTTAACTTATTTCCCTATCCACATTTGTTTGCAGATCACTTGCCATGCTCTTAACAACATTTTGTTGCCATTTGCAGCCCTCTAGCCCTTTCCATGACTTTTTTACAGCCATTTTAGTGTTCAAAAGTTTGGGTCCCCATTGACTTCAATGGGGTTCGGAGTTCGGGGTCAAGTTCGGGTCAGGTTCGGTCCCGAACCCGGACTTTTTCCCGAAGTTCGGCCAAACCCACCGAACCCGAACATCCAGCTGTCCGCTCAACTCTACTCCTTACCCAATGGATGAGCTTTACAGTTCCAGTGAGTTGTCGCTCACTTTTTTGCTAGTTATTAAGCCTGCATGATCAGGGATCAGGTATTTGATTCTGCCAGCAAAGCTCAAAGCTAAGGAGTAAGATCATGTGGTATCTCTACTTCTACTCTACTTTTTATATATTAAATAGTGACATGTGGGAGAACTGCTTCCCTTGGAAACTTTCCCTCCAAATTTATAGTTATTGTATGTATGTAGAGGGGTAAATAGATGAGGGGGGGGATTTCTAGTGATACGCCTATGTAAAGCCATCAGGACCTGGACTCTTTATTTTGGGGGAGTTTTTAATAGCAATCTCAATTTCATGGGTGGAATCTGGTTAACATCCAACTTTGTTTATTACCCTATTCATAGAACTTGTTAGAGAAAAAACACAACCACCTGTGAACATGTAAATCAAGAAGGGTGGCTAGATCAGTCAAAAAAGATTTCAGGGATTTCTCATTCTCAGGATGGTCTTTTTTGTGTCAAAGCTTAGCTTTATAAATTTTGAGAGAGAAATCCAAAAATTCTTTCTTAGAACGCATAGCATAACAATCTCAGAATACAGTTGTTCTCATGTTAACTAAAACCTCACCTTGCTTGATCTACTTGGGTGTTTTCAGTTTTCAGGTCCTCGATATCCTGTTCAGTTTCCCGCAGCATTCTCTTCACAAAGTCCTTAACATCTTTCTTAGTGGAAAAGGATTTTATATGGTTTGTTAAGTCTTGTAGATTTCAGTCCCCATCATCATCCCCACTCTAAGTGGTGTGGGTGAATCAGGTGATTGCTGGGCACTCATTGTACAGAACATTTCTGCAATACATACACTTAGTTTTATCCCTTTGGAAATGCTGCAAATTAATTTTTTGCTCTTAATTTTCTGTAGGAGACTGACAACATTGAATCTCCTACACTGAAATCCCAAACAATGTTGTCAGCCCTGCCTGAGTACTCCCTTGTTTTTCCTATCCCCAACCTTATCTGTCTCTCTCCCCATACTTATAAGGGTTCTTGGGAGATGTAGTCCTCTAGGGCGTGTCTACATCAATAGAAACTGAAGATGGGCACTATGCTGATCTCTCCTGCTGGCATCTGCCCATGTAAGAATTTTACAAGCCTGGTGATGATACCAGATAGTGTAATAAAAGCAGTTTCTCATTAAAGAAACAAGGAAAAGAAAAAATAAATACAGGAATATGATCCCGAGGGGGAGAAGCAGGTTAGATGATAAATCTGGTTCATTAGTTCACTACTGGAACATTTTTTTTTCAAGCTTTTTTGTATACATGTTAGGATGCACATTATTTACATGAAAAACACTTAAAACCCCAAAATATGATATATCTTTTAAAAAAATGAAGGCTCATAAAATAAAAAATATGATAGTTGCACTTGTGTATGTCATATGATATTAACACAACTATTTATCAAATCAATATTTTCCATAAAAATAAATTCCAATACATTTTAGTGCATAAAAAACACAATACAGTCTCCAAATTTTCTGTAAATAATAAAAGATGAGACTAAGTTGATTTAACAGATATCAGTAATGTGAAGACTTATGCCGCGTACACACGTGCGGACTTTTGCCGGCGGACTTAGTCCAGCGGGGTCCGCTGGACTTTCCGAGCGTGTGGACTTGCCAACACACGCACGGACTTCTCCGGCGGATTATCCGCCGGCCAAAAGTCCGCGGGACTTTTGAAAATGAACGGACTTGCCCACACACGGAGCAGTCCGTTCATTTAGAACGTAACTTCAGGTTACGTAGCTAGCGTAGGCAGTAAATGCCGCCGCGCTAGCTCCGTGACCTGGCATGGATTTAAAGGGACTCCCCACGCCGAAAAAAATGGCGTGGGGGTTCCCCCCAAATCCATGTCAGACCCTCATCCGAGCACGTAGCCTGGCAGGCCAGGAAAGGGGTGGGGACGAACGAGCGCCCCCCGTTCCTGAGCCGTACCAGGCCGCGTGCCCTCAACATGGGGGGTTGGCTGAGGTGCAGCAGCAGGAGCCATTGGGTCACGCTGCTTTCTATCACAGCCAGTGAGGCAGTAGCAGGGATGAGCCATGCTCTCTGTGTATGGATACACAGAGCCAGCTTAGGAGTGAGTGGCTTGCTATGGGGGCACTCTGCAAGGGGCAGGGGCCCAGAGTTTTTGCGGGGGACCCAAAAAGAGGAGGATTGGGGCTGCTCTGTGCAAAACCATTGCACAGAGCAGGTAAGTATGACATCTTTTTTTTTTTATTAATATTTTTTTTCCTTTACTAACGCTTTAAAACTGTGGGTGGTGAGATGGGGATAAACTGCAATACCCCAAATGTTCCATAGGTGACCCTAATATGGTGTTGGACCACCTTTGACATCCAAGACGGCCTGAATTCCTCTAAGATTTGACAAATATAATTCTTAGTGGATCATGCAGTGGATATCCAGGTCACAATCCTGCACAATATCCTTTTGTTTCTATCAGTCAGTTGACCATGTCGACCGTGCTCATTCTAATCAGATGATGTTTTCCCAGAAACTGTATATGCCGTCATAACCTTTGATACCGTACCTTGCTACACGGCAAATAAATTGCCAACTTCAGTCACTGAGGCACCAGCTAAGTGAGCACCAACAAACCTCTTTGAAACTCAGTAAGCTCTGACATGACTTCGTATTACTAGAAGCACATGCAGTGAATGACGAAAGTGAGGGTTCCCACCTGTTAGCTAGGTGTCTCATCAGACAATGAGACAAACTCATACAATGTTCCAGCAGTCTGAAAAGGTGGATATAATTTATCTTTATAGATTTCTTGAGGGATATTGTTGATAATTATTTCTGTCCCAAGTGAAGGAGCCTCTTCAACCCAGTCTGCAGGAGGGCCAGGACCATGTTTTATACAGGGCAAAAGGGAAAACTACCCGAGCACAGTCATTGTTGTGGGCCCAAAGCAGCAGCCCCTTGAGCCCGCACAGCCCTCAAATAGTTGATAAGAGGATTCGGGAGGGCCCAATAAAATGTTTGCCCAGGGTCCAATCAATATTAAAGATGGGCCTGAGGAGGGCCACCATATTACCTCTGATCTGGTTTGCCCCTAGTCCCTTCCAAAAAACCCTGTCCCGGTTGGGTCTGTCACAACTGTTAAATTTAAAAAGATGCAAAATTGTATGTGGGAGCAGCTTGAGAACAAACCTTCCTAAACCTGTCATCATTGTTCCTTTTTTTACCTTATTCCAGAGTTTCTATTTGTTAAACTTCTATTTGCTCAATACCATTTTATTAGTGAACCTTTCCAGCATCACAACTTCTTATTTCAAACTTTTATAACATGGAGAAACGTATATCAGTAAAATAGGTGACGAAAGGGTAATAATTTGAAAAACTAAAAGCAGTTATTTATTCCTAAAGGCCCAAGGTGTGCGTCGTGGAGGGACAAATTAATTCAGATGATACTTGATTTTCTGGAGATATTCATCTCCCAGAGGATATATGTTTTAAATGAATCCCAGATAAACACAGAGCCAGTCTACACTCCTGTGTGCTCTGATGAGATGGCAGGGGATATTTCTGTAGTATAAATATATGTATGTGTGGATAATTAAATTGTATTGTGACCAAAAATGTCACATAGATTTTCTGTTATTTTTATTTAACTTTCCTCAGCAAAATGTCTCCATATCAGATTTCCCTCACCCTTCTTCAATTAGAATTTACCTCTGCCAGGGGGATCACTAACAAAATCTGGACCAGGAGCTAAAACAAGGAATATTGCTTATTTTACCAGTCTGCCTATTCCCAAGTATTTATTCCCTCATTATTTGTTTTACAGGTATGGTACTTTTCAGCAATTAAAAAATAGATGCAGAACATTTTTCTAATGTATAATTTTTACAGAATACATACCACTAATCACAATAATTTTTATTTATTTTTTTCTCAATTTGGGTAATATGTATTTTGGTAAAGAGTCCTATTTTATTTTATGCATATTTAAGTAGACATGCGCAGAGTTTTTTTTTAGGATGGAATTGTTAACAATTTTGTTTAGTTACATTTGTTATGTTAGAATGATTAATTTTCGTGATTCGCTTTGTTTTCTTTTCTTTTTTTCATTTAGTTTCAAATTTTTGGGCTTTATGTAGATTCAATTTAAATTGAGTTTTCGAAAAGTAGTTAGGTACAATTTGTTTAAATGCTGTTTAAATATTTCTGATTTTATCAGATAAAATTTTTTTTACCAACATGAAAGTCCTCATTATGGGCCCAACAAAATATGTAACATGAAATTATAGGTAGGGTATCATCACTATAAGACATAAAAATTGTGGAACTACAAGAGTCAACAACATGTGCTGGACCCCAAACACCTTGATGTTGTTCATGAAATACCACTAAATTCTTCTATAGGAAATTATGGCGGCAACTTTATGTGTTGTAAAAAAAATGTAATTACAATTATTAACATGAAGCTCACATGATCGAAGATACTATCTTTTTGTATACCTTAAGACACACATGCATAACAATTAAGTTGAGTATAGTCATTACAAGCATGTTATGCCTTCACTTGTGCACACCATCCACTGCTGCCAGAACAGGGTTGGGGGGGGGGGGGGGGACAAGGCGCATTCAAATTTGTATACTATACATATACAATGCCATTTAAGACGAGCAAATGAGTTAAATACTGGTAATGTAATGGATTGGTTATGTACTATACAATAGATCCCTATTTTATATTTGGTAAAATGTATGCACAGTAGATCTTTTCCACTGCATTTAAAGGCAACTCACCTTCTTATCATCGAGTAATGTAATCTATGAAAATAAATGTGGCAGTTTTATTACGCAAGTTAGTGCAAGAGCTAAGATGAGCATAGAAAGTGCAGTAATAGTAACCATAACCCATGCCAAATCATTGCATTAACTTTTCAGTAGAGATAGACTTGTAGCGGCCATAACCCTCGATGGGGCGGCCTTGACTTTTGGGCTTACCGGTTACCTCCGCTTGGCTTGTTGATCCATGTCCAGGGGTTCCCAGGGTTAGTACCCAACAACTTCGGATGCCGACACCATAAAAGTCCTTTTTTAAAGGTTTTTATTTGCAGGGGTAACATCCAACAAACACAGTCAGATGGGAATAGAGGGCAAGGGTGAAGAAACTCAGGCACCTTGAACTGCAGACAACAGAATGTCTTCAATAAAACCCAGAGATTAGCCACTCGCAGCTGGGTACTTCAATGCTGGACAAATCTCTAGCCAGAGATTGTGGCAGCCAACACTTTGATCCGTAAACTTGTAAAGTCTCTGACACAGAATAAACTTTCAACCGAAGGTGAATAGGAACTTTTCCTCAGTACCTGGAAGTTTGTCTCCTTGGCAGTACTGTGAAATTGTGGATTCTTCTCCATAAAAACCCAGCAACCAGGCTTTTCTTTAGATGCCAGCTTGTTGGCCCTCCTCCAAAGAGTCCTCCCCCGGTCGCCTATGCGAGTTGTGGTGCCCCTCCAGTGATGAGAGCACACCAGGACGCCTCGAATCCTCCTTCAGTTACTGTGCCTCAGACCAGCCGGTTCCGAGACTCGGTAACAGGTGGATCCTTGCCCCAGACCCTGCAAGTCTGTGGGGCTAGTCAAACTGACCATGTTGCGGGGCGGCAAACGCTCCCCGGCCCGAGACCCCTCGCCAGAATTAGAAACAGACAGCTACGGCCGAACCCCGAACACGTGACTTCAGCACCGTAAGTACCCTTCCCCAGACTACACAGCGGGGCCAGACGCACCCACTGATTGGCTCCGGGGAAGACTGATACCTAAGAGGTCCAACCAGGCCTGGTTCTGGGCCTGTCATGTGTACATCAGTGTACCCATGACCAGGCAGAACCCTAGTCCAGCCCAGCCAAACTGATGCCAAAGTGAACCTGCACAATTAACCCTCAGAACCCCATTAATGTTCTGAGGAAAAAACTAAATTTCCACATATAGCAGACACCTTGTGAAAGGGTCCCCGCTACAGACTAGTGGAAGGTTATTTTGAGTT
Source organism: Lithobates sylvaticus (assembly GCA_028564925.1). NCBI lineage: Eukaryota > Metazoa > Chordata > Amphibia > Anura > Ranidae > Lithobates > Lithobates sylvaticus. The sequence goes on from CM053037.1 coordinate 76,327,216, forward strand.
CATTAATATGGATAAGAATAACTTAAATGTTTTATATCATAACCGGTTCTTGTCATATGCAGATATGTTCCTGAAAATAAAAAGTTTTTTGGCTATACAAAAGCTGAGGAAGCCCTGTCAGTTAACACTGCCCCCTCCCCTGTGGCAAAAGGGGTAAAAAAACGTTTTTTGATGGAGTTGGAAATGTCACATTTGGCCCAGATTTGCAAATTTTGGTCCTAACTGTGTATGGCCATATCTATGGACCAGTTGCGGCTGGTGCTCAAATTTTTTTTGGGGGGGGGGGGGGGGTGCAAACAAACTGAAAACTACTGAAACCCCCCATCAATTGCAACCTCACTGTGCCCATGAAATGCAGCCATTGTGCCCATCAAATGCAGCCATTGTGCCCATCAAATGCAGCCACTGTGCCCATCAAATGCAGCCACTGTGCCCTTTAAATGCAGCCACTGTGCCCATCAAACACAGCCACTTTGCCCATCAAATTCAGCCATTGTGCCCATCAAATGCAGCCATTTGTGCCCATCACAAATGCACTTCTATTCAGCCAGGCACGTCCTCCAGCTCGGCTGTCACTTCACTAACCCCCCCCCCCCCCCGCGGCACTTACCGGTGTTTGGTGGGGCTATGTGAAGCGGCGGCTTTCCTCCTCAGTGGCTCTCCCTCTCGGCGGGAAGCGGCGGCTCTCCTCGTCAGTGGCTCTCCTCCTCGGCGGGAACTGGCGGCTGCGGCTCCTCTGATCGCTCGGCTCCTCAGGCTTCCTCCGCCAAGTCTCCTCTTCCGCCAAAGCGTTAGGCATCCAATAGGATCGCCTAATGCTTTGGCCAATCAGGAGACAGGTCTCACTGACCTGCCTGCTGATTGGCAGGGAGGAATGTTAGTGTGAAAATAGCGAAAATGAATTTGCTATGCCACACAACAGGGTGGGATCAGGACGCAGTGCTCTGCGCCCCGAGACCACCCTATTTTGAAGCCTATTAGAGCCTTTGGCTCTAATCACGGGCTTCAAAATACACAGCCCCACCTATCCCCGCCATAGTATTTCATGTGTCCAGCGTCCTGAAAGGGGCTAGGCACATGAATAGGGAGAACGGCGGAGGCGTCAGGGGGGGGCGGCGTCCGGCACCCACAGTGCACGGGCCACCACCGCTATGGACTGGTAAGTCTACCCAGTATTAGATTTGGCCATCACTAGTGGGGCCTGCACATCGGAGGGAAAATACCATATGCAAGGCGATCATAAGATTTTCATATAGTGTGTACACAATTTTTTTTTTGTCACTCTCTACACACTGTATGCGCATGTGTCTCTGATTGATGAATACATAAATTAATTATCCATGAAATGTTTTATAGAGGGTCATTGTTATATCTCATTGGTTTTGATATTTCATTGATTATGTTATTAAAGAGCTAACTACTCGTTTAAAGAAATCAAGTATCTTCTTTATTCACTAATAATTTATATATCAATTATTTTCATAGTTGGTTTCGTATCTGAACAGGAAAAAATGCATACAGAATAGTATTATTGTGTTGTCACTCTCTACACATTTTATGCTCATGTGTTTCTGTGATTGATGGAAACATAAATTAATGATCTATGAATTATAAATTTTTTTTAATCTGGTTGTTTCCTGGGTTTGATTCGAAATTTTACCTGATTATGTTAATAAAGAGTAAAGCATTGATACATTTAAATATATTATTTATAAGCATAAATAACACTCTGGGCCTGACTCCTCAAATTACAAACATTGATAAATACAGTACTGTTTCATTCTAAAATTAAAGGGGACCTGTCATCTTTAAGAATGTTGGTTCCCTGACTATTATACCAATGCTTTAACTGTAATCCTGACTTGCTGACCCATAACAGGTGAAACATTTAAAATGCCCAGTTCCTTTTAATTAACCACTTCAGCCCCGGAAGGATTTAACTGACAATTGCACGGTCATGCGACATTGTACCCAAACAAAATGTATGACTTTTTTTTTTTTTCCCACAAATAGAGCTTTCTTTTGGTGGTATTTGATCACCTCTACCATTTTTATTTTGTTGCGCTATAAACAAAAAAAGACTGATGATTTTGAAAAAAAAACAATATTTTTTTACTTTTTGCTATAATAAATAATAATAAATATCCCAAATCTTTTTACCCCAATATGTATTCTTCTACATATTTTTGGAAAAAAAAATTGCAATAAGCGTATATTGATTGGTTTGCGCAAAAATGATAGCATCTACAAAATAGGGGATATATTTATGGCATTTTTATTATAATTTTTTTTTTTAACCAGTAATGGCGGTGATCAGCGATTTTTAACGGGACTGCAACATTGCGGCGGACAGATCGGACACTTTTGACACTTTTTTAGGACCATTGACATTTATACAGCGTGTAAATGTCACTGGCAGGGAAGGGGTTAAAACTAGGGGGCGATCAAGGGGTTAAATGTGTTCCCTGGGAGGTGTTTCTATCTGTGGGGGATGGGACTGACTATAGGAGGAGAAAGATCACTGTTCCTGATCACTAGGAACAGCAGATCTCTCTCTCCTCCCCTGTCAGAACAGGGATCTGTCTGTTTATATTGACAGATCCCCATTCTGGCTCCCTGTGGAATTATTGCAGTTAACCAGTGGACATCGCGGCCGCCGACTTCAAGCATCGGCTCTGGTGTCACACCGCCCACAGTTCTTAAAGCGGCCTACACACCTACGGTGGGGTTGCACAGCCGTACCAACCTGACGCCATATAACGACGGCGGCTGGTCGGGTTAAATGAGGGGTGTCCTAATACTGACTGTTCACATACACTATATTACCAAAAGTACTGGCACGCCTGCCTTTACACGCACATGAACTTTAATGGCATCCCAGTCTTAGTCCGTAGGGTTCAATATTGAGTTGGCCCACCCTTTTCAGCTATAACAGCTTCAACTCTTCTAGGAAGGCTGTCCACAAGGTTTAGGAGAGTGTCTATGGGAATGTTTGACCATTCTTCCAGAAGCGCATTTGTGAGGTCAGGCACTGATGTTGGACAAGAAGGCATGGCTCGCAGTCTCTGCTCTAATTCATCCCAAAGGTGTTCTATTGGGTTGAGGTCAGGACTCTGTGCAGGCAAGTCAAGTTCCTTCACCCCAAACTCGCTCATCCATGTCTTTTTGGACCTTGCTTTGTACACTGGTGTGCAGTCATGTTGGAACAAGTAGGGGCCATCCCTAAACTGTTCCCACAGTTGGGAGCATGAAATTGGCCAAAATGTCTTGGTATGCTGATGTCTGAAGAGTTCCTTCACTGGAACTAAGGGGCCAAGCCCAACCCCGGAAAAACAACCCCACAACATAATCCCCCCTCCACCAAATGATTTGGACCAGAGCACAAAGCAAGGTCCATAAAGACATGGATGAGCGAGTTTGAGGTGGAGGAACTTGACGCAAAACTTCCCTACTGGCTTCTTTAAAAAAAAAAAGCACACAGTCCCCCAAAATACACAGCAGACTCTCAACATGGTACCTTGCCATGTCTAGCGAAATTTAATGTAGACCTAAACTCCAAGTATGTGACATTTAGATTACTCTGTGCACTGTGTTAAAAATCACTTTTTTCAGTATTAATATATTTGGTTTTCAGTAGTAACCTTAACTCTAATTGTAACCCTAACATTCTCAGTCTAGCCCTAACCACCAGTCACTTCCATCCCCTTCTTAGCATAAGTACATGTACTCATTTCAGCATTGGCTGCACATTATTACTCTAGACAAATATCCTGATGGTGACAATGGTGGACCAAGCTTCTCTAACCGCTTCCCGACCGGCGCACGACGATGTACATCGGCAGAATGGCACGGACAGGCATAAGGGCATACAGGTAGGTCCCTTTGAATTTGCCACCATGCCATCGCATGCATGCCGCTGGCGGTGCATGCGCACCAGTCGGGACCTCTGTGAGTCCGTTCGCGGGTCCCGCAGACTTGATCGCCGCAGGGTTACCCGCGATCGTCTCATGGGGAGGACGAACGGGGAGATGCTGAAGTAAACAAGCATCTCCCCATTCTGCCTAGCAACAAGTGACACTGATCTCTGCTCCCTGTGATTGGAACATAGATCAGTGACTGTCACACACAGCCACGCCCCCCACAGTTAGCAACATGCCCCTAGGACACACTTAACTTCTACACTGCCACCTCCTGGTTAATTCCTTCACTTCCAGTGTCATTTACACAGGAATCAGTCTATTTGTATAGCACTGATTGCTGTATAAATGACAATGGTCCGAAAAATGTGTCAAAAATGTCCGATGTGTCCGCCATAATGTCGCAGTCACGTTAAAAATTGCTGATCGCCGCCATTACTAGTAAAAACTAAAATTATTAATAAAAATGCTATAAAACGATCCCCTATTTTGTAAACGCTATAACTTTTGCGCAAACCAATAATCAATAAGTGCTTATTGCAATTTTTTTTTACCAAAAATATGTAAAAGAATATGTATCAGCCTACACTGAGGAAAAACATGTTTTTTTATATATTTTTGGGGCATATTTATTATAGCAAAAAGTAAAAAAATAATGTTTTTTCAAAATTGTCGCTATTTTTTTTTTTATAGCGCAAAAAAAAAACCGCAGGGGTGATCAAATACCACCAAAAGAAAGCTCTATTTGTGGGGAAAAAAGGACGTCAATTTTGTTTGGGAGCCACGTCGCACGACCACGCAATTGTCAGTTAAAGCGACGCAGTGCCGAATCGCAAAAAGTGCTCTGGTCTTAAGCCAGCAAAATGGTCCTGTCTGAAAGTGGCTAATAATGGCCAGCAATCTTGCATCCATTGAACTTGTGAGTTTATGGACAGTTTATGCTTGAATTTGTTTGCAAGAGCTGCTGTTTGGATGTAAACTGCCTCCCACCCTCAGATCTTTTGCTTGAGGATGCTCCAAAGGTTCTCAATAGGATTGAGGTCAGGGGAGGATGGAGGCCACATCATGACTTTCTCTCCTTTTATACCCATAGCAGCCATTGATGCAGAGGTATTCTTTGCAGCATGAGATGGTGCATTGTCATGCATGAAGATGATTTTATTACGGAAAGCATAGTTCTTCCTTCTGTACCAGGGAAGGAAGTGGTCAGTCAGGAACTTCACACACTTTGCAGAGGTCATCTTTACACCTTTTGGGACCCTAAAAGGGCCGGCCAGCTCTCTTCCCATGATTCCGGCCCAAAACATGACTCCACCACCGCCTTGCTGATGTCGCAGCCTTGTTGGAACAGGGTGACCATCTACCAACCATCCACTACTCCATCAATATGGACAATCCAGGGTTGTACGGCACTCATCAATGAACAGGACTGTTTGAAAATTAGTCTGTATTTTTCTGCCCAATGCAGCCAATGCAGCAATTTCTGCTTGTGAGCATTGGTTAGTGGTGGCCCAATGGAAGGTTTATGCACAGTTGCAAGACTCTGGAGGACTCTATACCTTGATGTCCATGAGACTCCAGAGGCACCAGCAGCTTCAAATATCTGTTTGCTGCTATGTAATGGTGTTTTAGCAGCTGCTCTCTTGATCCGATGCATGGATCTGGCATAAATCTTCCTCAATGTGCCTTTATCTGCACGAAACCCATCTGTGCTCTGAATTAGCCACAAATCTCTTAATAGTGCGATGATCACTCTTACGTTTTCGTGAAATATCTAATGTTTTCATACCTCATCCAAGGCATTGAACTATTTCACTCTTTTCGGCAGCAGAGAGATCCCTTTTCTCCCCCATATTGCTTGAAAATGGTGCTCTGCTTAATAATGTGGAACACCCTCCTTTGGTAGTTCTTCCTTTAATTGGGCTCACCTGGCAATCTAATTATCACAGGTGTCCGAGATTGTTTTCAGTGATCAAAAGAGCCCTGAGACTATGCCCTGAGACAATGCCATTTCCCTGTCAGAACACAACAGCTTAGCTGGGGAGATCCCTGGACAAACCTTGCATGGTTAGTACAGCGGCTTCGACCGGACAACGGTAGTGTGCACCAGGCTTTAGCTAGAAGACAATATGTTTTTAGTAATCCGTGATAATATCATTACATATGTGTTGATTAATAAGAATGTCCTATAAGACCCTGGTCGAGTATGGTATTTGTGTTTCTTAGCGATTAGTTTAATATACTGTACCGAACAAAGAGTAGTGTAATTTTAGTCAACACGTGACATATAGGCTATAGCAACTGTAGCACTACCCCCGTAGGAGGTGCTGGTATATTTAGGTCCTTTATTCTTCACTTGACCCTACACAAAGCCCCACTTCTACTGACACCACACAAGAAAAATACGCTGCTATAAAATAAAATGCGGTGTTATAAAATAGATGATCAGGTTGTATTAATAGCAACAAAGAAAATGTCAGACAACGCAATAGTTAAGAAAGGGTTACCAGTTAGTGAGGTGAATCAGCACAGGAACAATACAATTCAGTCAAATACCCTTTAAAGCGTGGTCACCTGTCCTGCAGGACTAAGGATATAAACAATAGCCCTCCATCTGGGAGATTGCTCCCCAAGTGAGACATGTATAATTAAGAAGGGATTAGAGACTAGTTTACTAGGCCCTCATCAGGAGAGTTTAGGTTTAAGCGCTGGGAAATCTGTTGAATAACCTGCACACCAGTACTTCTAAGAAGGGTATTCCCTGAGCACAATCACTCTGGAAGGCTGGTTATTCTGCCGCCTTAGTTGGGGCCCTTATGTTGGTGCACAGGGAAGGGTGTAGTCCCTTTAAAACATGGAGAATAGGATGATTTCCTTTAAGAGGTAAAATAAGAGGTAAAATAGTTGGCACAGTTCTCCTTAATATGTGAAGCAGGTGGATTGGGTCACTTAAAGATATTGAATTGTAGGGAAGAGTCACTTTAGCAATTGATTTGTGGGTATTGTAGAAAGGGGGGATTGACATGTGTGTCTCCCTATAAAAGATGAAGTTGAAATTAGGCGACCTTAGATGGCTTGAAACTAAATGGATGCGACCCCTGATGACGTTAGCTGTGACGAAACGGCTGTAGGGACGTTGCGCATACACGCATTGCGCATGCATTAACCGCTTTTTAGATATCAGCAGAGCTTTTTTATCTTCTATCCTTGCAAGGAACTTTTTATGTATTGTGAACCTTTGGAAACGTTTTGAATAAATTACTCAAAGGTATCTCTGCACTATTGGAGTCTTTTTTCTCCTTAAAACTTTCTGTGGAAATCCATTGGATGATCACATCCCACCTGTGGAAGGAAACGCCCTTTGATGTGCAGCGATCATCTTCTGACAAACGCGCCTCTGAAACAACTCTCCATAGATGTTGGCCGGTTACCTGTGAGGACAGTTGGTGGTATCCTAACAGCAACCCTGCTGTTCTACTAAGCCTTATTTGACCCCCCTGAGTAAGGACAGTCGCTGGCTTTCCGGTAAGCCTCCATTGCTTATTCTTTGGTGACGGGCTGCACTATTGGTGGAAATACATCATCTAGGATTTCGTGTTTGAAAACTCCTTTTGTTGGATCATTCCATCTACGAACTGTTTCTTGTATTTAGATACACGTGTTTCCTGCTTATGTAGTGAACATACTAACACATATGGACTATTATGTTGTTTTTCTGAATAATTAATCACCCAGGAAACATCACTTGTGCACATATTGTCACTCACGGTTTTTCATTATGTTACTATATTCACTTGTATTATTAGTATATTACCCAGCGCTGCACTTTTTCTCTATCCAACTACAGGGCTCTGCCTAGCAGGGAGAAAAGCGTTTAACTTAGTTCAGTATCCTGCAGGTGGTGACTGTGTTAGCAGTTGAAGGATGGCAGTCTGCTGCAGTAAAATGCACTGACACGTGTCACTAGTAAAGGCCTATGCTGAAGGTTGTCTTAGAACTTGAAGAACCTGAATGGCAGCAACTGTTTGCAGCTGAATGTGACGTTAGGTAGGTCAGAGACCCTCTCACCCAATCCCTATGTAATGATAACCGAAGCAATGAGCATCCGGTGATGGCGGTCCCCTTTCCTTTTTAAGATGCATCCGTAATGGTGGCGACTCTCGCACTTCTGCAGTGGACAGGTCTCCACAGGTTGGCTCCTTACACTCAATGCTTGGCTTAACAGTGATGCCTGCAACTTCCCCAGCAGCTGTGAACATCACGGCCTAACCCAGCCTGGTCCAGGCCTAAGTGGCTCGACACAGTCTCTCGCACTTCTGCAGTGGACAGGTCTCCACAGGTTGGCTCCTTACACTCAATGCTTGGCTTAACAGTGATGCCTGCGACCTTCCCAGTAGCTGTGCACATCCCGGCCTAACCCAGCCTGGTCCAGGCCCAAGTGGCTCGACACAGTTCTCACACACACTCCTTCCAAGTCTCTCTCCAACTCCCCACTGTGTACCTGTGTTTGCAGCTCCTGCTTAATCACTTCAGCCCCGGAAGGATTTGCCCCCTTTCCTGACCAGGCCCTTTTTTGTGATACAGCACTGCGCCGCTTTAACTGACAATTCCGCGGTCGTGTAACGTTGTACCAGAACCAACTTTATGTTCTTTTTCCCCACACATAGAGCTTTCTTTTGGTGGTATTTTATCACCTCTGCAGTTTTTATTTTTTGGGCTATAAACAAAAAAAGAGGGACAATTTTGAAAAAAACACAATATTTAGTAGTTTTTTCTATAATACATATCCCTTTGAAAAAGGCCGATATGTATTCTTCTACACAAATCACAATAAGTGTATATTGATTGCTTTGCGCAAATGTTATAGGGTATACAAAATAGGGAATAGATTTATGTGATTTTATTATTATTATTTTTTTACTAGTAATGGCGGCGATCTGCGATTTTTATCAGGACTGCGACATTGCGGCGGACAGATCGGACACTTTTGACACTTTTTGGCACCAGTGACATTTATACAGCGATCAGAGCTAAAAAAAGACATTTATTACTGTATAAATGCCATTGGCAGGGAATTGGTTAACACTAGGGGGCGATGAAGGGGTTAACTGTGTTCCCTAGGTATATAGATCATAAGGGGATAAGACAACTCAACTATTTTAAGGAAACCTTACAAATGCCCCCCACGGAGACTTATCATCTGTGCCAAATTATCCACTTCATGCGTACTGTATCGAGAGATCAGGTAGATATAACCACTAGGACCCTGTTTGAGAACTGGCGTATACGAGGGCCAGAATCACAGGGAGGGCTTATGGAGTTATATACCCTGTTCAATAGTCAGGGTAATAAACCTTCTTACCAAATGGCATGGGAATCGGACCTAGGGGAGGAGGTGTGGATGAAATGGTCAACCATGGTGCACAAAGGCATACTCAACACCTCATTGGTGGAGGCAAATTACATGGTACTATCGCGCTGGTACCTTGTTCCTACAAGGATAGCAAAATTATACCCTGGTTTCGGGGATGCAGACATGGAGATATGTATCATGTCTGGGGTACTTGCCCGAAGGTCCGACGTTTCTGGATAAGGATATTCAACCTGATCTACTCAATGACGGGACAAAATATACCTAGAGGAGCCAAAATGGGGCTGTTTACTAAACTGCTGTAGGAGATCCCCAGACATCTATGGAATCTCATATTTTTTATTCTTTTAGTGGCTAAAATAACTATAGCACGTGCATGGAAATCGCCTGTACTCATTTGTTACCTTGGTGAAATACAAAATATTCTGGATTATGATCAATGAAAAATTGGCTAGTATTTGCCGAGATAAGCAAGCTAGGTTTGAAAAAGTGCGGAATCCCTGGATTGCTTATCTCCAGGCTCCCTGAATGCTGGGTTATTTTGTGAGGGGAGGCCGGTTTGAGGGGACCCATCCTACTCTGCACTACTCTTTCTGGTTCTTTCTTTTTTTTCTTTCCTTTTTCTTTTCCAGTTTTCTTGCTATTGGTTCTTTTATATCATAATAAAAATAAACAATAAAAATAAATTTGTAGAACGCTCCTGGGGGACAGTATAGTCTCTCTAACCCCACTATAATTTCTTATGATTATGTTTTGTTTATGTTTAATTGATCAGGGTCACTGATCATATTGGATAATGCATCCTTGTTTCAACAATTTTCTAATGAATATTTGAGCATAAACTTCTGTATGATGTTTTAAAATTGTAAAAAAATCTATTGTAACAAAAAAATTCAATATAGCAATGCCGTATCGTAAAAAATGTCTTGGTCGGGAAGGCGGGTAAATCTTCCGGAGGTGAAGTGGTTAAATAAGCTTCTGTACTCTGCCCAGAACCTGAAAACAGGCTGACGCGGCTCTTTACACAGATCGGGGTCGCACTGTGTCCTAGCAACACGGTGCGGCTACGATCGCTGCGCTGCGCTCCACCACGGGTGCAGGAGCGGCCGTTCCGTGCCACCGTCATATGACAGCGGCCCAGAACAAGAGCTGCACTGCTCCACCGTCATTTGACAGTGGGCGGGTAGCAAGCAGTTAACAGGTCACTTGAGGACTTATAAGACATTGAAGCTGATTCAATGTTCCTTTTGGCTGATCAAACCTCAGCCAAAAGTGTAAGGACTATGTAAGATCAGGGCCGGATTCCCCACAAGGCCATGGAGGCCAGGCCTCGGGGCGGCAGTGGTGCAGGGGCGGCGATCCTGCGGCGACTTCTCTGCTACCCCCCGCACTAACATAGCACCCGCCGGCAGTGCTGTATCTTGCCCCCACGGCCACCTTCCGGCTCCTGCACAAATATAGCCCCCAACTTAGCAGCCAGTAGCGTGGCACTTGCTATACTAAGTACGGGGCGTACTTGGCCAGGGGGAGGGAGCAAATGATGCCCCCATTAAACGCAGTGACTGGCCAGAAATGTGACCATTCCAGTGACAGAGGCGGAGCCTAATGCTCCGCCTACCCTCCTCCGCGCGACATCCCTATGCATCTTCTCATTGGCCTGGGGGGCGGGGTCTCTCTGTGACTATCTGTAGGAGGAAAAGAGAGAGGAGGATGACGGGAACCCAGGAACCCCCGCAAGTGGTGGCCAGGACAGACAGCAGGTAAGTTGCATTTATTTTTATCGTCATCATCCATATAAAGTGGCAGAGCTCAGCATGGATTAAATGCAAATTGTCAGAGCATATTGCAATAAAGTGCTCCATGCATGCTCAAACTCATTAAACAGTCCATATTCAGTGAAAGTGCATGTACTGCAAACTTTGCAGTGAATGAACTTTAACTGAATGTGGACTGTTTGATAAGTTTGCATAGGTTCCAGCATGCATGGAGCACTTTGCAGTACATGAGCTTTCACTGAATGTGGACTGTCTAATAAGTTTGCATAGATTCCAGCATATGCAAAGTGCTCCATGCTGAAATCAATGCAAACCCATTAAACAATCCACATTCCTATGAAAATTCATGCACTGCATGCTATAATCATGCATGCTATAATCAAAACACAATTAATATACACTAGTAAGCAGTCTGTGATATTTTGAAACTAACGAGGCTGCACTGATTGCCACTGTACTCCTAGGCGGCACTGATAGGCGGCATTGGTAGGCGGCACTGGTGAGCTGCACTGATGGGCACTGGTAGGCTGCACTAATGAGCACTGATAGGCGGCACTAATGAGCACTGATAGGCGGCACTGATGGGCACTGGTAGGCTGCACTAATAGGCTGCACTGATGAGCACTGATAGGCGGCACTGATGGGCACTGATAGGTGGCACTGGTAGGCTGCACTGATGAGCACTGGTAGGCTGCACTGATGAGCACTGGAAGGCTGCACTGATGAGCACTGATAAAGGCAGCACTTATGGGACTGTACTGATGGGCACTGATAAGGCTGCACTGTTGGGCACAGATGAGGCAGCACTCTTACGATGCACTGATAAGGCAGCACTGATAGACGCACTGAAGAGGCTGATGAGGACGCACTGATGGCCACTGATAGGCTGCACTGGTGGCCCCTGATCAGACTGCACTGATGGGCATTGATAAGGCTGCACTGTTAGGCACAGATGAGACAGAAATCTTAAGCTGCACTGATAGGGCTGCACTGATTTACACTGAGTTTTTAATTGATCTATTGTAGCAGTCATCGATAAAGGACAAGAATGGTGGTTTGTGTGTGTGTGTGTGTGTGTGTGTGGGGGGGGGGGGGGGCGTCATTGAAGGACCCGGCCTTGGGGCGACAAAGGGAGTAAATCCGGGCCTGTGTAAGATCATGCAACAAAGGAAATCAATCTAAATCACGAGGTCTAACAGAGCCATTGCCTATTCCCAAATACTCCTGGGAAATGATTTCTATGGATTTCATCATGGATTGTTTGTCCACGATGACCTACTTTATTTCCACGATCCGCTAACGCGTTTCACACTTCAATGTAGTGCTTAGTCATCATGTCTTTATTGTAATATAAGGTCCATTAAATGCTATTGCAGATTGATTTTTCCTAGCTTTTCTCCTAAGAGCTAAGTAAGATCTATTCAGCTCTGTGGTGTGAAAGGCGAAAAACATACTAACCCCCAGACTGAATTGGGGCCTGTGTCAATGAGCATATACAGTATAATGTGCTTTCAGATGCATTCTTCTTACATTTGACTCAGCTTGCTCTAAACTGCTTTTGAATTTCTATTTATTGTATGGGAAGAGAAGCAGTTCTGATGCAAACAGAAGCCTATTGACGCAAGTGATGAATGTCATATATGCATTTAGAACATTTTAATCACATATTTTAAAGCCTAATTTGGGGTCCTGATCATACAGACTGGAATCAACAGCATAAATTCCCTAATTCTAAGGCCCCTTACACACAACGGGGGTTCTGTTGGAGTCCTTCTGCTCAGCAGGGAATCTGTCCGCTGATCTCCGCTGAGCAGGCGGATAGCTGGTCTGTGTCCCCTCCACCTATGCATAGTGGACACAGACACAGCCTGCTGTAATCTATGGGCGGTTGGAAGTAAACGGACCACCTGTCCATTTACACCCAACTGCCGTCCGATCTGGATGGTGAATGGATCCCCGTCTGTCAACGGACACATGTCAGCTGATACCTGTTGCTCCATGGAGGAGACTAGAGGGTCCGATCAGGTCCTCTTAAAAAAATGACATGCAGACCTGATTGGTCCACTCATGTGAAAGGGCTCTTGGGGAAGAACTGTCTTTTGTCAGTCTTTTTGACAATAAACAAACTAAACTACACGCTGCTCCATGCATCCTGCATTTTAAAGTGAATATCTAAGATTTTTGGTGAAATTATGCCGTTCATAGTAATAAGAAATGGGATCATGTTTTCTGCATACAATTTAATCAACATATTTTAATTTTGTTGGAAAATTCCTCTTTTAGATAAGCCAATCCTGTTAATGAATTGCTAAAATGTGTTATTTACTTATGTTTTGTTAATTTCTCTTTCATTTTCTTATCATATAAAAGGAAAAATTCTGCAATGAGAAATCAGACAATTTTGAAGGAATTCTTTCTCTCCGGACTGTCTGACCTTCCCGCTCTTCAGCTCCCTCTCTTTCTCTTCTTCCTTTTCATCTACCTTCTGACATTTTTCTGGAATTTGCTGGTCATTGTCCTCATAGTCACTGACTCTCGCCTCCATGTTCCTATGTATTTCTTCCTTGGGAACCTGGCCAGTTTGGACCTCTGTTATTCTACATTAACTGTCCCGCGAATGTTATTTGACCTTCACACCAACAGCAGAAAGATTACTTTAACAGCTTGTATAACCCAAGTCTTCTTTTTTTTTCTCTTTGCCACTGCTGAATTTTTACTGTTGGCTGTCATGTCCTATGACCGATATACCGCCATTTGTCAACCATTGCATTACACACAGATCATGAACTGGAAAGTGTGTGTACAGTTGGCCTCCATTGTATGGTGGCTTGCGTGTACTAATGCTTTAACTCACACACTTTGTGGGTTAAATTTAACATTTTGTGGATCAGATATTATAGAAAGTTTCTTCTGTGACCTTCCCCAGTTGCTTCAGATCTCCTGCAGTGATGTCTACATTAACATTCTACTCATCTTTGTCATGGGTGGCATCCTTGTAGTTTGCCCTCTAACACTAATCATCCTGTCTTATGTCTCTATATTCAGAATTATCCTGAAAATGAAAGTTAAAGGTAAAATGAGTAAAGTTTTCTCTACGTGTACCTCTCACCTGACAGTGGTCTTCATATTTTATTGCTCTTCTATATTTAATTATTTTCGGCCAAACCCTAACCAACATTTTGCTCATGACAAAGTGGCATCTGTCTTTTATGCTGTGATTCTTCCTCTCCTCAATCCTCTGATTTACAGTCTGAGGAACCAGGATTTCAAAACATCATTTCACAAAGTTTTTAGGAAGATTGTCTCCACCATAAATGGGGATGCCATCTAAAATAAATCTTCATTTGTAGATAGTATATAGTACAGTAGTATATTTATTTGACCTGTGTCCATAATTCGGAAAAGCTGTTTACTTTGAAATGTATCCTAGGAAAAATGGTTTATTTTTTCCTATAAAAACTCTTTCTAGAAGCTGCAGTAGATTATTATACAAATAAGTAGGTAGTTGCCTAGAAGACAAAATTATCTGGGAACAGAATAAATATCACTATAGTAAATTCAAGTTCTATTTTCAGAAAGAGCAGAGGATCCATTAGTAAAGCACCTATACCAGGGGTAGGCGACCCGTGGCCCTCCAGCTGTTGTGGAACTACATTTCCCATGAGGCATTGCAAGGCTGGCAGTTACTCCCAGAGGCATGATGGGACTTGTAGTTCTGCAATAACTCCCAGAGGCATGATGGGACTTGTAGTTCTGCAACAGCTGGAGGGCCCCAGGTTGCCTAATTTTATAATTTTTTTTTAAGACAGACCGATTTTTTTTTGCTATATAAAGGGAAAAAAAAAAAAAAAAACATTTTGAAAAAAAAGTTTTTCTTAGTTTTTGCAAATAAATAACCTTTCTTCATAAATTTTGGCCAACAGGTAATCTATTACATTTCTTTGCTAAACATAATCCAAATCAGTGTATATTATTTAGTCTGTGTAAATGTTATAGAGTCTATTAGCTATGGGATATACTCTATATATTTGAAAATTGATCAGTCCTGATTAGGGATGGGCCCGGTGCTCGATGCGAACCCACGTTCGCATCGAGCACCGGGCGTTCGCTCGCTCGGCGAGCCCAGAACTATTTTGGCCGCTCGCATCACGTTCGTGTGATGCGAGCGGCCCCGCAATGCATTGCGGCCGGCGCGGCCGGCGCAGTGCATTGCTGGCTGATGATTGGCTAAGCATGCACTGTGACCCCGCATGCTTGGCCAATCACAGCCCCGGAAACTCGAAGAGCCATAATTGGCTACAGGCAGGACGCCTGTAGCCAATTACAGCTCAGGGGCTGTAGTACACGCCCCCCCCTATAAAAGGCCGCCACGCCGTCTGCGCCGGTCACATGCTGTTCCGGCGCAGATTGAGCAGGCTGATTCTGTGACACTCTGCTCGATTTAGTTAGGTAGAGAGATTCACTTACAGAAATTGAGTTAGATAGATTCAGTTACAAAGATTGATTGAGAAAGAGGGGCTTGTAGTGTGTTCGTGGCAGGCAGGCAGAGCTCCTATATTTTGTTACCAGAAGCACCTATAGGACTTGTAGTGTGTTCGTGGCAGGCAGGCAGAGCTCCTATATTTTGTTACCAGAAGCACCTATAGGACTTGTAGTGTGTTCGTGGCAGGCAGGCAGAGCTCCTATATTTTGTTACCAGAAGCACCTATAGGACTTGTAGTGTGTTCGTGGCAGGCAGGCAGAGCTCCTATATTTTGTTACCAGAAGCACCTATAGGACTTGTAGTGTGTTCGTGGCAGGCAGGCAGGCAGAGCTCCTATATTTTGTTCCCAGAAGCACCTATAGGACTTGTAGTGTGTTCGTGGCAGGCAGGCAGAGCTCCTATATTTTGTTCCCAGAAGCACCTATAGGACTTGTAGTGTGTTAGTCCCATCACACACACAGAGCTATATTTTGTTCCCAGAAGCACCTATAGGACTTGAAGTGTGTTAGTCCCATCACACACACAGAGCTATATTTTGTTCCCAGAGGCACCTATAGGACTTGAAGTGTGTTAGTCCCATTACACACACAGAGCTATATTTTCTTCCCAGAAGCACCTATAGGACTTGAAGTGTGTTAGTCCCATCACACACACAGAGCTATATTTTGTTCCCAGAAGCACCTATAGGACTTGAAGTGTGTTAGTCCATCACACACACAGAGCTATATTTTGTTCCCAGAAGCACCTATAGGACTTGAAGTGTGTTAGTCCCATCACTCACACAGAGCTATATTTTGTTCCCAGAAGCACCTATAGGACTTGAAGTGTGTTAGTCCCATCACACACACAGAGCTATATTTTGTTCCCAGAAGAACCTATAGGACTTGAAGTGTGTTAGTCCCATCACACACACAGAGCTATATTTTCTTCCCAGAAGCACCTATAGGACTTGAAGTGTGTTAGTCCCATCACACACACAGAGCTATATTTTGTTCCCAGAGGCACCTATAGGACTTGAAGTGTGTTAGTCCCATTACACACACAGAGCTATATTTTCTTCCCAGAAGCACCTATAGGACTTGAAGTGTGTTAGTCCCATCACACACACAGAGCTATATTTGTTCCCAGAAGCACCTATAGGACTTGAAGTGTGTTAGTCCCATCACACACACAGAGCTATATTTTCTTCCCCAGAAGCACCTATAGGACTTGAAGTGTGTTAGTCCCATCACACACACAGAGCTATATTTTGTTCCCAGAGGCACCTATAGGACTTGAAGTGTGTTAGTCCCATTACACACACAGAGCTATATTTTCTTCCCAGAAGCCACCTATAGGACTTGAAGTGTGTTAGTCCCATCACACACACAGAGCTATATTTTGTTCCCAGAAGCACCTATAGGACTTGAAGTGTGTTAGTCCCATCACACACACAGAGCTATATTTTGTTCCCAGAAGAACCTATAGGACTTGAAGTGTGTTAGTCCCATCACACAGAGCTCCTCTATTTTTTTTCAGAAGCACCTACAGGACTTCTAGTGTGTTAGTGGCATCACACAGAGCTCCTATTTTCTTTGCAGAAGCACACACAGGACTTCTAGTGTGTTAGTGGCATCACACAGAGCTCCTCTATTTTCTTTGCAGAAGCACCCACAGGACTTCTAGTGTGTTAGTGGCATCACACAGAGCTCCTCTATTTTCTTTGCATAAGCACCCACAGGACTTTCTAGTGTGTTAGTGGCATCACACAGAGCTACTCTATTTTCTTTGCATAAGCACCCACAGGACTTCTAGTTGTTAGTGGCATCACACAGAGCTCCTCTATTTTTTTGCAGAAGCATCCACAGGACTTCTAGTGTGTTAGTGGCATCACCCAGAGCTCCTCTATTTTCTTTGCAGAAGCACCCACAGGACTTTCTAGTGTGTTAGTGGCATCACACAGAGCTCTCTATTTTCTTTGCAGAAGCACCCACAGGACTTCTAGTGTGTAGTGGCATCACACAGAGCTCCTCTATTTTCTTTGCATAAGCACCAACAGGACTTCTAGTGTGTTAGTGGCATCACACAGAGCTCCTCTATTTTCTTTGCAGAAGCACCCAAGGACTTCTAGTGTGTTAGTGGCATCACACAGAGCTCCTCTATTTTCTTTGCAGAAGCACACACAGGACTTCTAGTGTGTTAGTGGCATCACACAGAGCTCCTTTAATTTCTTTGCAGAAGCACCCACAGGACTTCTAGTGTGTTAGTGGCATCACAGAGCTCCTCTATTTTCTTTGCAGAAGCACCCACAGGACTTCTAGTGTGTTAGTGGCATCACACAAGCTCCTCTATTTTCTTTGCAGAAGCACCCACAGGACTTCTAGTGTGTTAGTGGCATCACAAAGAGCTCCTCTATTTTCTTGCAGAAGCACCCACAGGACTTCTAGTGTGTTAGTGGCATCACACAGAGCTCCTCTATTTTCTTTGCAGAAGCACCCACAGGACTTCTAGTGTGTTAGTGGCATCACACAGAGCTCCTCTATTTTCTTTGCAGAAGCACCCATAGGATTCTAGTGTGTTAGTGGCATCACACAGAGCTCCTCTATATTCTTCTCAGAAGCACCCACAGGACTTCTAGTGTGTTAGTGGCATCACACAGAGCTCCTATATTTTCTTCTCAGAAGCACCCACAGGACTACTAGTGTGTTAGTGGCAGAGCGTGCACAGCCAAGAACACAGGGCAGGCAGGCTCTGTTTCTCGTGGACGTTGCAGAAGCACCCACAGGACTTCTAGTGTGTTTTCGGCAGCTGGACATGTGGAGCCGCATCATGCTGAAGGCTTGGTAGAATGGATGACCAAGCCCTCCTCATCTTCCTCAGCCTCTCTCACCCAGGCTCAGGTTGCCTACCCCTGACCTATACTGACAATGGTGTTCATTTACTAAAGGCAAATACGGTGTTTACTTTGCCAGTTCATTTTTTTGTACTTTAATGAATGTTGTGAACATTCACTTTGCAAAGAATAACAAATTATGTTCATGGAAGATTTAACCACTTTAAGACCACACTGTTTATTCCTTCCTGCTCTAAATGACATGAAACACTATACCCAAAATAATTTTATAATTTTTTTTTAAGACAGACCGATTTTTTTTTGCTATATAAAGGGAAAAACAAAAAAAAACATTTTGAAAAAAAAGTTTTTCTTAGTTTTTGCAAATAAATAACCTTTCTTCATAAATTTTGGCCAACAGGTAATCTATTACATTTCTTTGCTAAACATAATCCAAATCAGTGTATATTATTTAGTCTGTGTAAATGTTATAGAGTCTATTAGCTATGGGATATACTGTATATATTTGAAAATTGATCAGTCCTGATGGCCTATCTCATTATTGAGGCCCTAAAATGAAAAACACCCCCAAAATTAGCCCTTTTTGGAAAGTAGACAGTCCAAAGTATATAGTAAGAGTCATTGTGCTTTTTTATAATTTTTTGGAAAATGACAAAAGTAAATAAATATTTGTCTTTTTCATAAAGATACTAAGAATTACACCAAACAAAACACATTCTGCTACATCCTCCCAAGAATGGGGATTCTACATGTGGTCTGGTGTGGTAGCAATCAGGAACACTGATTCGAGCTACACTAGGATGTAGGGGGTGTTTGTACAGTGGTGTGAAAAAGTGTTTGCCCCCTTCCTCATTTCCTGTTCCTTTGCATGTTTGTCACACTTAAGTGTTTCGGAACATCAAACCAATTTAAACAATAGTCAAGGACAACACAAGTAAACACAAAATGCAATTTGTAAATGAAGGTGTTTATTATTAAAGGTGAAAAAAAATCCAAACCATCATGGCCCTGTGTGAAAAAGTGATTGCCCCCCTTGTTAAAACATACTATAACTGTGGTTGTCCACACCTGAGTTCAATTTCTCTAGCCACACCCAGGCCTGATTATTGCCACACCTGTTCACAATCAAGGCATCACTTAAATAGGAGCTGCTTGACACAGTAAGGTCCACCAGAAGATCCTTAAAAGCTACACATCATGCCGAGACCCAAAGAAATTCAGGAACAATTGAGAAAGAAAGTAATTGAGATCTATCAGTCTAGAAAGGGTTATAAAGCCATTTCCAAAGCTTTGGGAATCCAGCGAACCACAGTGAGAGCCATTATCCACAAATGGCGAAGACATGGAACAGTGGTGAACCTTCCCAGGAGTGGCCGGCCGCCCAAAATTACCCCAAGAGCGCAGCGACGACTCATCCAAGAGGTCACAAAAGACCCCACAACAACGTCCAAGGAACTGCAGGCCTCACTTGCCTCAGTTAAGGTCAGCGTTCATGCCTCCACCATCAGGAAAAGACTGGGCAAAAATGGCCTGCATGGCAGAGTTCCAAGGAGAAAAACCACTGCTGAGCAAAAAGAACATCAAAGCTCGTCTCAATTTCTCCACAACACATCTTGATGATCCCCAAGACTTTTGGGACAACATTCTGTGGACCGATGAGACAAAAGTGGAACTCTTTGGAAGGTGTGTGTCCAAGTATATCTGGCGTAGAAGGAACACTGCATTTCAGAAAAAGAACATTATACCAACAGTAAAATATGGTCTTGGTAGTGTGATGGTCTGGGGCTGTTTTGCTGCTTCAGGACCTGGAAGACTTGCCGTGATAAAAGGAACTATGAATTCTGCTGTCTACCAAGAGATCCTGAAGGAGAATGTCCGACCATCTGTTCGTGTACTCAAGCTGAAACGAACTTGGGTTCTGCAGCAGGACAATGATCCTAAACACACCAGCAAGTCCACCACCGAATGGGTGAAGAAAAACAAAATGAAGACTTTGGAGTGGCCTAGCCAAAGTCCTGACCTGAATCCTATTGAGATGTTGTGGTATGACCTTAAAAAGGCCGTTCATGCTCGAAAACCCTCTAATATAACTGAATTAGGACAATTCTGCAAAGATGAGTGGGCCAAAATTCCTCCAGGACGCTGTAAAAGCCTCATTGCACGTTATCGCAAACGCTTGGTTGCAGTTGTTGCTGCTAAGGGTGGCCCAACCAGTTATTAGGTTTAGGGGGCAATCACTTTTTCACACAGGGCCATGATGGTTTGGATTTTTTTCACCTTTAATAATAAACACCTTCATTTACAAATTGCATTTTGTGTTTACTTGTGTTGTCCTTGACTATTGTTTAAATTGGTTTGATGTTCCGAAACACTTAAGTGTGACAAACATGCAAAGGAACAGAAAATGAGGAAGGGGGCAAACACTTTTTCACACCACTGTACATGGTCCAATGGGTTAGAGCAAGTAGTGAGAAGGGGTAACAATGCCTCCTCACCACCTGTTAAATGCTCGCTGTAGAGCAATCTTAACACAGATCGTGCTTCAGAGGGCATTGCACATGTGAATGAGTCCTTATATTTACCATATGGCTGATGTGGCAGTGATCAGAGACACTGGGACTGGGGTGGCAGTAATAATGGACAATGTGATTAGCGCAGTGGTGACAAACTGTGACTGGTTATTGCGGTGATCAGAGGCACTGTGAATGTTGTGGTAGTGATAAGCGAAAGGATGAGTTGTGTGGCGGTGATCAGGTACACTGTGATTGGTACTGCAGTGATTAGGGACACTGACTGAGGTGGTGGTGATCAAGAATACTTTAATGACTGGCAGAACTGGTCTGGTGACATTGTTATGCCAATATGGCCAATTAAGATGACCAAATTTGGGGATGTCATCTAAAATAAATCTTCATTCGTAGATAGTATATAGTACAGTAGTATATTTATATCTAATGGGGTAGTAAATCAGCTAGGATAAAATACTCCCACACATAAAAATCAATGATATGGAAACTATAGTTGCTATTTAAAATGGCTATTGGCTATTATAATGGCTGCTGACTAATGGATGGAGTTTGTCTTTACCAAGATGGCTTCTAGCTCGGTTGAAGCTGTGTGCCCTGGCTTCAGTGAGGTGTGTGATCTAGATGAAGTGGTCTGATCTTGATGGTGAAGGCTGACTTTCTATTTTTTCTACAATGGATATACAAAAGTCTACACACCCTTGTTAAAATGTCAGGTTTCTGTGATGTAAAAAAATGAGACAAAGATAAATCATTTCAAAACTTTTACCACCTTTAATGTTACCTATAAACTGTACAACTCAATAAAAAAACTAACTGAAATCTTTTAGGGGGCGGGGATAAAAAAACGTAAATAATATGGTTGCATAAGCGTGCACACGCTCTTATAACTGGGGGTGTAGCTGTGTTCAGAATTAAGCAATCACATTCAAACTCATGTTAAATCGGAGTCAGTACACACCTGCCTCTGATTAACCCCAAATAAATTTCAACTGTTCTAGTAGGTCTTTCCTGACATTTTCTTAGTGCCATTGTACAGCAAAAGCCATGGTCCGCAGAGAGCTTCCAAAGCATCAGTGGGATCTCATTGTTAAAAGTAATCAGTCAGGAGAAGGGTACAAAATAATTTCCAAAGCATTAGATATACCATGGAACAGTGAAAACAGTCATCAAGGGGAGAAAAAATGGCACAACAGTGACATTAACAAGAAATGTAAGTTCCTCTAAAAGTGCTGAAAAAACAAGAAGAAAACTGGTCAGGGAGGCTACCAAGAGGTCTACAGCAATATTAAAGGAGCTGCAGGAATATCTGGCAAGTACTGGCTGTGTGTACATTTGACAACAATCTCCCGTATTCTTCATATGTCTGGGCTATGGGGTAAAGTGGCAACTCAGAAGCCTTTTCTTAAGAAGAAAAACATCCAAGCCCAGCTAAGTTTTGCAAAAACACATATGAATTCTCCCTACAGCATGTGAGAAAATGTGTTATGGTCTGATAAACCCAAGGTTGAACTTTTTGGCCATAATTCCAAAAGATATGTTTGGCGCAAAAAAAAACACTGCACATCACCAAAAGAACACCATACCCACAGTGAAGCATGGTGGTGGCAGCATCATGCTTTGGGGCTGTTTTTCTTCAGCTGGAACAGGGGCCTTAGTCAAGGTAAAGGGAATTATGAACAGTTCCAAATACCCGTCAATATTGGCAAAATACCTTCAGGCTTCTGCTAGAAAGCTGAACACGAAGAGGAACTTCATCTTTCAGCATGACAACGACCCAAAGCATACATCCAAATCAACAAAGTTATGACTTCACCAGAAGAAGGTTAAAGTTTTGGAATGGCCCAGCCAGAGCCAAGACTTGAATCCGATTGAAAATCTGTGGGGTGATCTGAAGAGGGCTGTGCACAGAAGATGCCCTCACAATCTGACAGAAGTGTTTTTGCAAAGAAGAGTGAGAAAATATTGCCAAGTCAAGATGTGCCAAGCTGATAGTCTCATACCCAAAAGGAGTGCTGTGATAAAATCAAAATCAAAAGGTGCTACAACAAAGTATTAGTATAAGGGTATGCGCAGTTGTACAGTTATTAGTCGCAGTCATAATAAAAATCGCAGACCGCCACCATTACTAATAATTTGCGCAAACCAATCAATATACGCTTATTGCGATTTTTTTTTTACCAAAAATATATAGAAAAAGGCATATCGGCCTAAACTGAGTAAAAATTAGTTTTTTTATATATTTTTGGGGGATATTTATTATAGCAAAAAGTAAAAAATATAGCTTTTTTTTCAAAATTGTCACTCTTTTTTTAGCGCAAACAATAAAAACTGCAGAGGTGATCAAATACCACCAAAAGAAAGCTCTATTTGTGGGGAAAAAAGGATGTAAATTTTTGTTTGGGTCCAACGTCCCACAACCGCGCAATTGTCAGTTAAAGCGACGCAAAAAGTGCTCTGGTCAGGAAGGGGGTAAATCCTTCCGGGGCTGAAGTGGTTAAAAGTGGAAAACGTTTTGAAATAATTTATCTTTGTCTCATTTTTTTACATTACAGAAACCTGACATTTTAACAGGGATGTGTAGTCTTTTTATATCCACTGTAGTTGCAACATTCATAAAACTGTTGAAAAACCTGGCCCAGAATGTATAACCTTCTCTTTGATTAGTGGGGCATTATAAGCATCAACCCTGTGGTTACCTACATATTAGCTCACTTGGCCAAGAGATGGCACCCTAGGGCCAGAAATATATATCCAGAGTTTTCCAGGGGCAATGGACCTTCTATAATTCTATAACATCTCATCCCTATAATACCTAATATTTTTAAATGCTAAATGAATCATCTTTTAGAAATTATTACCTCTGTTAGTTGACCTGCAAACATAAAACGCCTTTGAGAGTCTGGCATCTTTTTTTTGAACTATAAAGAAATGTATTTTTATCTATATCAGTCCATAATTAAAATATTTATGATACCCATAGAGAAAATGAATATGTGTCATAAGGTAGGCGTGGCCAAATTGCACAGTAAGAGGGTCTTAAGAGGATTTGTTAAATTAAATCAGGATTGCATAACACAAAGAGTGCAGGGTTCAGGAGTGCACAAAGCACAGGCAGCAGGGTTCGGGAGTACGTAACACACAGAGTGCAGGGTTCTGGAGTGCTTTATGCAGAGTGCAGGATTCAGGAGTGCAGTACACACAGGATGCACACAGAGTGCATATCTCATGGGCCCATTTACAACCAGAAATAACCTTCCTTTAACCCCCCTTCCTCAGTAAAACGCTCCCCCCTAAATTTCCCTGCTACAAAATCCTAACTGCTCCATTACTCACTTTTGACCACTGAACTCTGTATGCTGTGTTGTCTTTCCCCACCAAGTAACAATCTCCCCCAGTGAAGACTTTCCCCAGACAGTTGCAATCATAGAGACTGGCTCTAGATGTAGAAAGTGCTTTGCGGCTAGCTTGTTACTAGAACGGGTTGTGGAAAGCACAACATACAGTCCAGTGAGATCCAGCATTCCAAAAGCCAAGCTGGGTGCAGTGTAAAAATAACAAAGCAAGCTTTACTAATGCTTTAAGCATTTCTCTACATGTTTCAAGGCTCTAGGCTGCTTCCTTGGGGGATGTGGAAGTCACAGTATCTGAAAATAAAACAAAACATTAAAGCGGAGGTTCACACAAAAAATGGAACCTCCGCTTTTCGGAACCCTCCCCCTTCCGGTGTCACATTTGGCACCTTTCAGGGGGGAGGGGGGTGCAGATACCTGTCTAAGACAGGTATTTGCACCCACTTCCGGGCATAGACTCCCACGGGAGTCTATGCCTCTTCCTGTCTCGCCGCGCTGTCTGCTGTCGCAGACTCGCTGATCACAGAGCGTGCAGCACGTGCCCTGCATGGGGTGCGCAGGCCGTTCGGCATGGGAGGACATCTATTAACATACTCACGGCAAAGAAGGTCTGCGCTGTATCGGTCATTCGGAAGTTAACTGTAGTATATTATATCTAATATATATATATATGTATACATATATATATATATATTATATATATACATATTTATATATATATGTAGTGTTTTTTATGTAGTTCGTATAGGCATTCTATTTAGGCATTCTAAGACAAATTCATTATGCAAGAATATACGCTGTATCGGGTGCAGTTCGGAAGTTAACTAGTATTTACTGATGGTAATTAGAATTGAGGGGGGTATTCATGGTAAACATTTGGTTGACCCCCCCCCCAGTGTCAGATCAATATATGAGAAGACAGGCAGGTTGTCAGCTAGTCTAGAGAAAGACGGGTCTAGGAGAAGATATTCTTTGTCATGTACTTTGTTGGATTTTGTCGTCTGTAAGAATGTTCTAAGTCAATAAAATCTCTCTCTGGGAGAATCGGGTTTTTCAATAACTATATACCATCTACGCACTACATTGGTCTTTTCAGGCTGGAGACCCAAGACCTGCTGTGACTCTAACGTCTGGTTGTGACATAAGAGAGTCCTACAAAATCAAACAAGTTTGGGGATGTGAAGACGTGAAAGTCACAGTATCTGAAAATGAAGTAAAACTATGATGAATGAATTTTAGAAAAAAAAACTGTTTTTTGAGAGCAAAATTTCAGAAAGTAAAAGAAAAGGTTGTATTGTACAAAACAATAAAGCGGAGGTTCACACAAAAATGGCTTGAACGTTGTAATGAATTATCAGAGGAAAATCCGCTTTTTGCCAGCCGCACCCACTGTGACCACCACAGTTTATAACAATAATAATAATGCAGGTGAAGTTCAGCTTGTAATGAAGCCTTTGAAACCAAAAGAATTAGATGCAATTCTTAAGAAATAGGAATGATTCCCTGCCATGATTTAAACAGATTTTTAAAATGGTTTTGTGACTTGCAGAATGTCAGAGATATGTACAATCTCAACCCATCTGATTTAGACAGAGTTATGCAACATTCTATAGGAAATAGTCTTTGGGTGAGAATTAAGCAGATCTGTACTCAAACCAATGAGGACAAGGGACATATTGATGGAATTGTTATGTGTTTTGTATGGTGTACGTTCTGATGTTACTGTTCATGGGAAGATCAAACAAATGAAAAATGAATCTCCCTACGAGTTGTCAGGAAGGATAAAATCTATTATGGAACCCTCCCCCCTTCCAGAGCTGACCAAAATCATAATAAAAAGGTGGTTGGGACAGCTAAACAGATTACATTATCCAGATCTGTTTTTGAATACACATGCAACATTCTATAGCACCTTTCAGGGGGGAGGGGGGTGCAGATACCTGTCTAAGACAGGTATTTGCACCCACTTCCGGGCATAGACTCTTTTTGACTTGGACAATGGACTTTTCCTATATTTTATTTTTTTTTTATTTTTCACCCTTTCCCATTTTTATTCATCAAGCCCTATTTTTTATTTTTATTTTTCACCCTTTTCCATTTTTATTTTTTATTTTTTTATTTTATTATGTTTTATTTCTTGAACCAAACGGGCAGTCTAAATTTATAAGAGGGGTGAGTGAAGTTCATCACTCCAGTCATGATTTGAAACTTTGTTGAATCAGTCATTAATATTATTGACATATGGATGAAAAAAAGACCTAACTTTACTGGCAAGATTTTCCTGCTTTGTCTGGATAGAAGATCTGATAAACTTCCTGTCTCGCTGCGCTGTCTGCTGTCGCAGACTCGCTGATCAGCCCAGAGCGTGCAGCACGTGCCCTGCATGGCCGTTCGGCATGGGAGGACATTTATTAACCCCTTCCTTACCAGAGCACTTTTTGTGATTCGGCAGGTTGTCAGCTAGTCTAGAGAAAGACGCGTCACTTTAACTGACAATTGACAATTGCGTGGTCGTGCGACATTGCACCCAAACAAAATTTATGTCCTTTTTTCCCACAAATAGAGCTTTCTTTGATCACCTCTGCGGTTTTTATTTTTTGCGCTATAAACAAAAGAAGAGCGACAATTTTGAAAAAAAAAAACAAATTTTTTAATTTTGCTATAATAAATATCCCATTTAAAAAAAAAAAAAAAAATAAGTTTTCCTCAGTTTAGGCCGATACGTATTCTTCTACATATTTTTGGTAAAAAAATCGCAATAAGTGTTTATTGATTGGTTTGCGCAAAAGTTATAGCGTCTACAAAATAGGGGATAGATTTATGGTATTTTTTTTTTTTTTTTACTGGTATTGACGGCGATCTGTGATTTTTTTTTGTGACTGTGACATTATAGCGGACACATCGGACACTTTTGACACATTTGTGGAACCATTTACACAGCGATTGGTGCTATAAAATTGCACTGATTACTGTGTAAATATGACTGTCAGGAAGGGTTTAACACTAGGGGGCGCTGCAGGGGTTAATTATGTTCCCTAGGAGTGATTCTAACTGTGGGGGGAGGGGACACACAAGGTAAGGAGACCGATCGGTGTTCCTCTGTACTGGGAACACACCAGAGGGGCTGGCAAGATCACCAGGGATTTCACATAAAGGAAGCACTACAAAGAGAACAGGATACTTTCTCATACAAGTACGTGGTACAGCAGCCACATATCAGGAATAGGAAATGTTGGGGTAACAAACGCTTTAACCTCATTGAGGCCCAGAGGAGTGGTGGCATTTAAACGCTCAATCGACAACATCTCCCTTTTGGAGAATTTTCTTGTACCAAACACCACCTCGTGGGTCAGGGACAATTACCTCCAGTTCAAAAAAAAGCACCCCACTGGTGTATTATATTTGTGGTGTAAACCAGTGTAGGGACTCACAGGCGTGAGGATTTTACCATTGCCAGAGTAATATACATGGTCGCCAATCCTTTGTTGAAATTGATGTATTGTTTTCCCAATATGAAATGCAGGTCATTGACACTTCATTAGGTAGATAACTCCTTGTGTGGTACAATTTGAAAAGATCTGTGAGTAAAACCATTGCCCATTTGGTAACTGAATGCATGAACCCTCCTGGACCCAGGGGCAGAGTGGGCATTCCCCACATCTAAATGTGCCCCAAGGGCCAGGTATAGTTGTCGCATTATCAGAGTAATAACTGCAAGGCGGTCACGTAAGGACGATGTCCATCAGAAGACAAACTCTGGATCTGGGCGAATGTATTTAGAAAGAGTATAATCTTCCATAGGCAAATGCCAATGCCTCGAAACACTCAATCGTAATGTGGAATGATGTGCAGAAAATCTATTAATGATCTTTACTGTATCCTGATCCGACCTAGGTGTTTTATCATAAAGCAAATCAGTTTGTGGTTGCATAACAAGCTTTATTGAGAGAGGTGCGAGAGTATCCCTTGGCCAATAGATGTTCCTTAAAAGGATTGTAAAGTCAGAAGGTTTATTTTCTTAATGCATTCTATTATCTGCATTAAGATCAAAAGCTTCTGTGTGAAGCAGCCCCCCCCCCCCCCCAACACTTACCTGAGGTCCCGCTCTGTCCAGCGATGTCCACGAGTGTCTCAGCCGTCTGAGATTCTCCCTCCTGATTGGCTGAGACACAGCAGTGGTGCCATTGGCTCTCGCTACTGTTAATCAAAGTCAGCTAGCCGAGGTGGGGCTCCGTGTCTGAATGGACACACGGAGCTGTGACTCGGCTCGGTTGCCCCCATAGCAATCTGCTTGCGGAGGGGGCACTCAACAGGAGGCAAGGACCAGGATCACAGAAAAGGAACCCAAAAGAGGAGGCTATGGGCTTCTCTGTGCAACTCCTCTGCATCATAGTATAACATGTTTGTTATTTTTATAGGAAAAAAAAATGAGAATTTACAATCACTTTAAGTAAATCCGCTTTTCTTTTAAAGTCCTGATCCCGAGTAGTTTCTGCTCACTTGCAGATATTGCGCGTACAGGATGCTTTGGGTCAGTGGTTGAGGGTGGGAACTAGAGGCATGTAATAAAGTATTTCCAGCACTTGGGTTATGATATAGATCTGTTGTTATGTAACAATTCTCCTGTATCCAGTTTTCTAAATCCAAAAACGAGATCTTACTCCTACCATAGGTGTAAGTAAATTTAACCACCGGCCCATAGCCAAATGACGACTACAGGGCAGTTGCTTAACTCTGGGAGGGCGTACTATGACGTCCTCCCAGAATTCCACTCTCACGCGCCCCCTGGGGCGCGCACCCGAGAACATCCACGTCTAGAGGACCCAGCGGATCACGGTAAACGGCTGCTCATCACGGCCGTTTTTTTTTTTTTAACAAGAATTTTATTTATTTTGAACAAAACAAACAAAGAAAACAATCTATACAGTGGTGCATCTACAATAATATACAGAAAGATGGATACATTACAGTGGGTGGTTCTTTTTTCATATTTCACATTAACTTCAACTTACATCAAGGTCATGCTACTCGTGTATACCTAGTTTACCATCGGCCGTCAGGGGTCAGTTCTATGGGACCTATACCATAGATAAATGGCCTGGGTGGGATATGGTGTTGTTTACCCCTGACGATAGAGAAGATTAGATTGAATTAGTTTATATTAGAGGGGGAGTAGAGACTCCCCCCCTGGCTTTGTTGTTGGCCCAGTTGAGTGTATAACGGTTGTACAGGAGAAATCTTCGTTAGTCTAGACTTAAATTCCTTTTTTCAACCCAGGCCCCCCATATTTTTTCAAATTTTTGGGGACAGTTACGTCCCGCATACGTGAGTTTGTACATAGGGAGGGCCGCGTCAACCAAGGATCTCCATTGTTGAATCGTTGGTGGAGAGGGGTCCTTCCATTTTAAAAGTATCGCTTTCCTGGCATAAAATGCCGAGTAAAATACGAACAATTTCCGCGACTGCTTTGCTGCAAGAGTGTCAACTATGCCCAAAAGTAGGGGAATTGGATCCCTTGGAACATGTAGCTTGCCAATTCTATTGATGTCTCTAAGGACCTCTTCCCAGAAAGATTGAATAAAACGGCAGGACCACGTCACATGTAGGAAGGTGCCAGTTTCAGTGGTGCACTTGGGACATAGTGAGCTGTGGGATGGGTATATCTTGGCCAGTCTTTCCGGGGTGTAGTATACTCGGTGAATGAATTTGAGTTGGATGAATCTGTCCCTAGCCGAGACCATGAGAGGAAGGTATTGCTGGATCCCCTCCTCCCAGTCGTCGTCCGCCAGGGACGGCACATCTGCCTGCCATTTGTTAAACAGTTGGGTAACCTTAGAGGTGTCTAGCCCAGCCAGTTCGTGATAGAGTGTGGATAATGTTTTCTTGTCCTCCCCCCTTAGCAGTATCTTTTCAATCCTATTTTCCTCAATAACAGTTGATTGTTGGAATTGTGACCGGTAGGCATGTCGGAGTTGCAGGTATCGAAAAAACATATGGTTGGGCATGTCTTTGTCTCTCTTTAGGTCATCAAACGTGCGAATCCCTGTCCGTGTGGTAATGTCTGCCAGTGTAGTGACGTCAAACCTGATCCATAGCTGTGGGTCCGGGATGGTTCTAAAGTGTGGGAGTCTGGGGTTGTCCCATA
Organism: Lithobates sylvaticus; assembly: GCA_028564925.1. Classification (NCBI taxonomy): domain Eukaryota; kingdom Metazoa; phylum Chordata; class Amphibia; order Anura; family Ranidae; genus Lithobates; species Lithobates sylvaticus. Next base: position 76,357,618 of record CM053037.1, read on the forward strand.
GGGGGGTGTGTGGGGACCAACTATTTTGTTGCTCCACTTTTGTCCTGACTGTTTCCCATACCCGAAGTGTGGTGCGCATTGGTCTGGTGGTAGCGGGGTTAGCCCTAGGTCCCCGGTGAATCAGTTGCCTGAGTTCTAATTGAGAGCCTAGCCTAGCTGCCTCCGCCGCAGCCGCAGGGTTCGCAATTTCCTTGGCCAGCCACCACTTAACCGTCACTAGTACCGCCGCCCAGTAGTATTTTATAAAACAGGGCATAGCCAGCCCTCCCAGGGATAGAGGTAATTGCAGTGTGGTCTTTGCTATCCTTGGGGTGCCACCATTCCAAATGAATGAGGTAAGTAGACTATCTAGTTTGCTAAAGAATGATTGGGGGATAGGGACAGGGGTCTGTCTAAAGAGGTAGGCAAACTTAGGGAGTACCGCCATCTTTATCAGGTTGATCCTTCCGACTGGTGTGAGGGGAAGGGACTTCCATCCTGCACACCTGTGAGTCAGTTGGGTCATTACCGGGGTAAGATTGAGGGGGGTAAATTGGTTGATGTCTTTGTGAATAGTCACCCCCAGATATTTAAACCGGGAGACCCCCTGAAGGGGAGTGTCTATGGGTAAGCTATCTACGGCCGGGTGCAGAGCGAACAGGACTGATTTGCCCCAGTTAACCCGTATGCCTGAGTAGGAGCCAAATACTTCAATGAGACGGAGAGCTTCCCCCAGTGAGTGCGTGGTGTCTCTGAGATATAGCAGAGTGTCATCAGCATATAGTGAGACTTTTTCTATTGTCGAGCCGATGGAGATACCCCTTACGTCGGATGAGGACCTTAGTAGCATCGCCATGGGCTCGATTGCTAGGGCAAATAGGGCCGGGGACAGCGGGCACCCCTGCCTGGTACCCCTGTGTAGATTAAATGTGGATGACAGGACCAGTCCAGTGCGCACCCGTGCCCTAGGTGCCTCGTATAGGGTCTGTACCCAAGAGATAAACCTAGGGCCAAAACCGAACCGACGCAGGACCCCCCACAGATAAGTCCATTCCACGGAATCAAATGCTTTTTCTGCATCCAGGGAGGCCACCGCGTCGGCCCGGTCCAGGCAGTCCCCTGATCCCAGCACAGTGTACAAGCGCCGGAGGTTGATGTCGGTCCCTTTGCCCGGCATAAACCCCGTCTGGTCTTCATGTACCACTGATTGTATGACCGTGTTCAGGCGTTTGGCCAAAATTTTGGTGAGGACCTTGGCGTCCGCGTTAAGTAGGGAGATAGGCCTATAAGAGGAGCATAGTTCGGGATCTTTGCCTGGCTTGGGTATGACTACAATTACTGCGTCAGCCATGGAGAGGGGTAGCTTCTGTTCTTCAAGGGATTTTTGCAGAACTTCGTGCATTTTAGGCGACAATTGGTCACTATACTGTTTGTAGAACTCCAGGGGGATACCATCCACCCCCGGAGTTTTCCCCACTTGCATTTCTCCTATAGCCTGTTGAACTTCTTCCAAAGTCACCATGCTGTCGAGTTGTTCCCGGGCGCTATCAGTAAGGACGGGAAAGTCAAGACTGTCTAGGAAGGAGTCCAGCTCCTCGGGTAGGTATTCAGCCCTTGAGGAGTAGAGCTCGCGGTAGTAAGTCGCAAATCGGGTGTTAATGGCCGTAGGGTCCGTAATCACTGTCCCGTCAGTCTCCCTTATCCGTGCAATAGATGTGACTGGTTGTTGCTCCTTGGCCAACCAAGCCAGGAGTCTCCCGTTCTTTTCCCCCTGCTCGAAGATACGTTGGGTCTGTGCTAATTGGCTCTTTTTTGCCTTGTTAATTCTGAGGAGCATTACTTCTCTATAGGCAGATTGCATATCCGCATAAGTAACTGGGTTGTGGGTGATAACATATCTATTCTCAAGATCGCGGGCCCTAGATTCGGCATCTTCTATAGCAGCAGCAGCGTTCCTACGCGCCTGAGAGATAGATGTCTGGTAGCATCCTCTAATGAACGCCTTAAAGGCGTCCCAGGTGGTATTTAGGGGGGCCGTGCCTGTGTTGGTGCGCCAGAACTCTGCCGTTTGTTGTGGGATTTCCGTCTCGATGAGCGGGTCGGCTATCCAGTATCTCGACAACCGCCACAACCTATCCGAATGGGGAGTTTGGGTTCTAAGACTACACATAACCGGCGCATGGTCCGATATGCCCCTGGGTAGTATTTCTATAGCCTGCACCCTAGACAGTAGGCTTCCGCTGGCATAGATTAGGTCTATACGTGACATAGCTCTGTAGGATGTGGAGTGGCAAGTATACACTTTGTCATTCGGATGTCTCCACCTCCACACATCGGTCAGCCCATATAGGGCTGCCCACTGTGCCAGAGGGGAGTCCGTACCTGTCCCCTGGGAGAGCCTATCCTTAGATGGATCTGGGACCATATTAAAATCCCCTGCTATGATAACATTGTCCGTGGGGTATGTTGACAGAAGGGGAGTTAGGTGTCTCAGGAGGGCCACTGTGGCCGGTGGTGGAATATATATGCCCAGAATCACCATATCAACAGTGTCAATAATCGCGTGTAGCAGCACATAACGGCCCTCCGGGTCTATTTTAACCTCTAGTAGTTCATATGTGAGAGATTTGTGTATCAACACGCTCACCCCTCTAGCGTAGCAAGAATGCATTGCATGGTATGAATACCCAACCCATGGCTTCTTTAGGCCCAGCACCTTGCCACCTACCAGGTGGGTCTCCTGTAGTATGCAGACGTGGGGCGAGTGCTTTTTTATATAGGCATGTACTAAAGAGCGTTTGATCTTGTCATTGAGTCCCCGGACGTTCCAGGACATTATCTTAACCTGTGCCATACCGTGTAGTTAGTCGTAGGGACGTCAGGGGAGCCAAGACCTCAAGAAACACCAGACCTGGGAGTGGGGTCCAGTAGTTCTGGACCATGTTTAGTTGCATCCTGTAAGATAAAGTCACATAAGTATAATCAGGTTTAACAAGATTGAACCATCCATAGATACCACTGTATACAGCCCTCAAACGTGAGGGGATAAAACAAAACAAACCAAGAAAAAGAAAAGAGTGCAGCATAAAAACGTTTGCTGCAGGAACCCTCCCCCCCCCCACCCCGCACAACCGTTGGGGAACTCGGAGTGCCCATTCCCATAACCAATAACTTCAGGCTAGGATTATCTCCTTTGGGGGCCTGGAGAAAATACTAGCAGCCTAGGGACGCCGCCGCTGCTCAGTTCTGTCACTTCCCGCCCAGTGCAGCCGCTCCCCACCTGAGCGTTATGTTACAGGGTGAGAGAGACCAGACAGTTGATAGATGTAGCTCAAGTAGACTCAAAGTTCTCTTGGTATGACCAAGGGTACAAACTTAAGGAAAGGGTAACAAGTCAGTTTCAAACAATAGTAGTGCTGGTTGTGGACCAACATCGACACATGTCTCCTCCATTCACCGTAGGTAGAGAGGGGCACAGAAGGTGTCTGACCCCTCAGGGATTCAGCCGGAGCGTGCAAGTGCAGGTGACCTCCACCTCCTGTGCGGTTATTTAAGTTCTCCGTGGCCCCGAGAGAGGCCATATTTGAATGTACCGTAGCAAGAGGGGGGGGGGGTCTACCCACCTCAGTCCACAGGGGTATAATGGGATGTTCCTAATCCCTGGTCCAGTCAGGCTGTCTCCCTTTAATCTGCTTCGATCTCAATCAGTATTCCAGTGTGGCTGCTAACAGGATATGTCACTCCCCCTGCTCCCCAGCACAATTCAGGGTGCTATGGATGTGGGTGAGGACCCAGGTTTCAGGGCCCAGTCTTCCCCCCATGAGGCGGCAACATGGCGACCACCCCAGAAAAAAACAAAAACAAAAAAGGGGGGGGGGGGGGGGGAAAAGAAAAAAAAGGGGGGGGGGGGGGGGGGCCGGCAGGGGGGGGGGGGGCCCCAGCTTGGACCACACCGGGGGCCAGGGGGGACATGAATAGGGTGGTTAATGCAGGCCTATGGAGGGGTGAACGAGACATGTGGAGGGTCAGATAACATTGGTTGAAAGAGAGACATCAGTGTGTCACAGTACTTTACCGGTCCCTGGGTAGAGTGTCGAGCCAGTGGGAGGCGTCGTCCGGCGAGGTGAAGTAGCGGGTGGTTTCTCCGTCCACCACCCGGAGTCTGGCGGGAAATAGCATACTGTACTTTATCCCCTTGTTGCGGAGCTGTGCCTTGACGCCGTCGAATGTTCTCCGGAGCCTCTGGGTATCCAGGGAGTAGTCGGGGAACATCATAATCTTGGTGTTTTCAAAGCGCAGTTCTGCCACTTTTCTTGCTTCTCTGAGTACCAGATCCCTGTCTCTAAAGTTCAGCAGGCGGAAAATAAATGTGCGCGGGGGGGCTCCCGGCTGTCCACGTGCCGGCGGCATTCTGTGTGCCCGTTCTACCGCGAAGTGTGGGGAAAAAGCGGCCCCAGGGAGAAGATTCTTGAGCAGTTGTTCTGTGAATACCACCGCGTCCTGTCCCTCAGCCCCTTCGGGTAGTCCGACCATCCTGAGATTGTTTCTCCTGCTCCTGTTTTCGCTGTCTTCCGCACGCGATTCCAGGGCTTTCACACGGACCTGCAGTGTGTGGAGTGTGGCCCGGTGGTCCCTCATGCAGTCCTCCGAGTCGCCCACTCTCCGTTCCGCTTCGCTGAGCCTGTCACGGATTTTATCCATGTCCCTCCTCAGTAGCCCAAAGTCCGTCTGCAGCACATCTATCTTCTCCGTTAGGGCTGCTTTGCAGCCCGATATGGCTTGCATTAGGGCCTGGAAGCGATCTTCTTCCACCGCCGCCGGGTCAGTTGGCGGGGTTTGAGTCGCCATGTGCGCGCCGGAGTTGCGGCCTTGCTTCTGCGGCGCCGGGGAGGCCTTGGAGTTGGCGGTGCTTTTTCGTCCCGGCCCAGTTTTTCCTCTTTTCATGCCCGGCCGTCACCCAGGGGCCGTGACTGACCTGTGTGTATGTTTCTTGGCGGTTCTTTCGGTCTTTTTCCCGGATTAATGTCTCAGGCAGGAGCGGAGCTCTTAGTGCACGCGTCTGTTCAGGCTGCCAGCTTGACCACGCCCCCCATCACGGCCGTTTACCACGTGATCGCTCCATCAAATGACGGAGCATTTCACTTGTAAACAAACCGGCGTCATGTCATGACGCCGCTTCCTCTCTCCTCTCTGTGTACCGATCGGTACATTGTGAGAGGAGAGGGGGAGAGAGCGGATGACAGCAGTGCTGTGGGCTGGATCTGTAGTGCCCACAGCGCTGCTCTGTGACAATTGCAGTCACATCCACCGATCCATGCTCAGCAATACCCTGCGATACTCTGCGATACCCTGCAATACCCAGCCATACTCTGCAATACTCTGTGATACCCAGTCATACTCGGCGATACCCAGCCGTACCCAGCCATACTCTGCAATACCCAGCCATGCTCAGTCATACTCAGCCATGCTGTAAATGGGATATTTATTATAGCAAAAAGTAAAAAATATTGTGTTTTTTTTCAAAATTGTCCATAGCGCAAAAAATAAAAACCGCAGAGGTGATCAAAGAAAGCTCTATTTGTGGGAAAAAAGGACGTCAATTTTGTTTGGGAGCCATGTCGCACGACCACGCAATTGTCAGTTAAAGCGACGCAGTGCTGAATCGCAAAAAGTGGTCTGGTCTTAAGCCAGCAAAATGGTCCGGTCTGAAAGTGGTTAACCGCTTCCCGACCGCCTCATGTACATATACGTGTGCAGAATGGCACGGGCAGGCAAAATCACGTACCTGTACGTGATCCTTTAAATGCCTGCCCGTGGGTCGCGTGCGCGCCGCCAGCGGCGCGCTCGCGACCCGGTCGGGAGCTTCGTGACCCCGGCCGCGGGACCAGCGGACCCGATCGCCGCTGGTGTCCCGCGATCGGGTCACGGAGCTGAAGAACGGGGAGAGGTACGTGTAAACAAACCTCTCCCCGCGCTTCCTACTCTGCCTGTCATTGATTGGCTGTTCCCGGTCATCGGGAAAGCCGATCAATGACGTCAGGCGTCAGCCCCGCCCCCTAATGTAAAAAAACACACACACGTCACAGCCCATAACCCCTCCCCCCCCTAGTGGTTAACCCCTTCACTACAACTGTCATTTATACAGGAATCAATGCATTTAAATAGCATTGATTGCTGTATACAATGGTCCCAAAAATGTGTCAAAAATGTCCGATGTGTCCGCCATAATGTCGCAGTCACAATAAAAATCGCTGATCACCGCCATTACTAGTAAAAAAAAAAAATATTAATAAAAATGCTATAAAACTATCCCCTATTTTGTAAACGCTATAACTTTTGCGCAAACCAATCAATAATCGCTAATTGCGATTTTTTTTTTTTACCAAAAATATGTAGAAGAATACGTAATGGCCTAAACTGAGGAAAAAAAATTTTTATATATTTTTTGGGGATATTTATTATAGCAAAAAGCAAAAAATATTGCATTGTTTTCAAAATTGTCGCTCTATTTTTGTTTATAGCGCAAAAAATAAAAACCGCAGGGGCGATCAAATACCGCCAAAAGAAAGCTCTATTTGTGGGAAAAAAAGGACGCCAATTTTGTTTGGGAGCCACGTCGCATGACCGCGCAATTGTCAGTTAAAGCGACGCAGTGCCGAATCGCAAAAAGGGGCCTGGTCCTTTGGCTGCCAATTGGTCCGGGGCTGAAGTGGTTAAAATGAACAATAAAAAAACTAAATATTTTTTAAAGCGCCCCTGTCCCCGTGTGCTCGCATGCAGAAGTGAACGCATACGTAAGTCCCGCCCACATATGAAAACGGTGTTCAAACCACACATGTGAGGTATCGATGCGATCGGTAGAGCAAGAACAATAATTTTGGCCCTAGACCTCCTCTGTAACTCAAAAAATTTAACCAGTAAAACATTTTAAAGCGTTGCCTATGGGTATTTTTAAGTAGCAAAGTTTGGCATCATTCCACGAGCATGTGCAATTTTGAAGGGTGACATGTTAGGTATCTATTTACTTGGCGTAACTTCATCTTTCACATTATGCAAAAACATTGGGCTAACTTTACTGTTTTGTTTTTCGTAAATCACAAAACAGTTTTTTTCCCCAAAAAAAAGGCGTTCGAAAAATTGCTGTGCAAGTACCGTGTGAGATAAAAAGTTGCAACGACCGCCATTGTATTCTCTAGGGTCTTTGATAAAAAAACATATATAACGTTTTGGGGTTCTATGTAATTTTCTAGCAAATAAATGATGATTTGTACATGTAGGAGAGAAATGTCAGAATTGGCCTGGGTGCTCCAGAACGCCTAAAGGTGCTCCCTGCATGTTAGGCCTCTGTATGTGGCCACGCTGTGTAAAAGTCTCACACATGTGGTATCGCCATATTCGGGAGTAATAGCAGAATGTGTTTTGGGGTGTAATTTGTGGTATGCATATGCTGTGTGGGAGAAATAACCTGCTAATATGACAATTTTGCAAAAAAAATCTAAAAAAATTATCTTGATTTTGCAAAGAATTGTGGGAAAAAATTACAACTTCAAAAAACTCATCATGCCTCTTACTAAATACCTTGGAATGTCTACTTTCCAAAAAGGGGTCATTTGGGTGGTATTTGTACTTTTCTGGCATGTTAGGGTCTCAAGAAATGAGATAGGCCATCAGTACTTCAGGTGTGATCAATTTTCAGATATTGGCACCATAGCTTGTGGACTCTATAACTTTCACAAAGACCAAATAATATACCCCAATGTGTACTTATTTTTACCAAAGATATGTAGCAGTATAAATTTTGGCCAAAATGTATCAAAAAAAATTACTAATTTGCTAAATTTTATAACAGAAACGAAGAAAAATTTATTTTTTTATAGAATTTTCATTTTTTTTTCTTTTATAGCGCAAAAAATAAATAACCCAGCGGTGATTAAATACCACCAAAAGAAAGCTCTATTTGTGTGGGAAAAAAAGGACAAAAATGTCATATGTGTACAGTGTTGCATGACTAATTGTCATTCAAAATGTGAGAGTACTGAAAGCTGAAAATTGGTCTGGTTATTATGGGGGTTTAAGTGCCCAGTGGTGAAATGGTTAAAGTTGAAGTCATTCTCATTAAGACCAATCAAAAGGGACAACAGCAATTCCTTGGGACCTGTCCAAATTATCAACGAATTGCCAATAAAGCGGTACCAAAATAGCATATGTTCCTTTCTTCTCTCCCTTTTTCTTTTCCTCCCCTTTTTTCCCTTATAGCTTCCCAAACTGCAATACGTAAATTTGTCTGTGAATGTACAATGGATGTCCCATCTGACAGACCTTATCTGCTATGGCGCATTAGCTTCCAAGCACCGGGTGAAAAATTGTCCCTGCCGTTCTTGGTCTGTCTATAGGCTTTGATGATACAGCTTTAGTGGTAGGTGCACTAATTATTTTTCTTATGCATAGCTTAGGCTGGCTTCACACTGGGGCGGTGCGGGGCGGCGACGGTAAAGCAGCGCTATATTTAGCGCTGCTTTACCATCGTTTTTCCCGCGGTATGCGGCCGCTAGCGGGGTGGTTTTAACCCCCGCTAGCGGCCGCAAAAGGGTTAAAAACCTCCGCAAAGCGCCGCTGCAGCGGCGGTTTGCGGGCGGTATCCCCGCGGTTTCCCATTGATTTCAATGGGAAGGAGCGGTATAGGAGCGGTAAATACACCGCTCCTTCACCGCTCCAAAGATGCTGCTAGCAGGACTTTTGTTGCGGTCCTGCTAGCGCACCGCTCCAGTGTGAAAGCCCGCCGGCTTTCACACTGGAGTGAATGGGGCCGGTTTTTTCAGGCGGTACACAGGCGCTATTTTTAGCGCCGTACCGCCTGAAAACCGCCCCAGTGTGAAAGGGGCCTTAGAGTATCTGTTTATGCCATCTATGGGACTTATTTTGAATATATTAATTAGAAGTTTTTGTGTGCTTTTTGATTTATAGTCTTACGCTGCAGTAGATCAGCCTTTATTTCTTCCATACCCACCGCAGTGAGGAGTTTGGTGTCCCTAGTGATAACTATGGATTGGGCATACCATCCAGATCACCAGCTAAATAAAAAAGCTCACCAGCCAGAAGCCCAGAAAAGCTTACATAGTGTTGTTTTTTATTTGACTTATAAAAGCTTAATAACATAGTAAAACATAGAGTAAGTGCACTTACATCAGCAGCCGTCGCTCCAAACACATGGAAGCATCAGCAAATGGGCCTGACTTGACGCGTTTTGTGCCATGCACGTTGTCAAGGGAATGCCATATGCCCACGCTGACTGTGCCCCTTAAAAACACTAAATGTGGAATTGTCTCACATGCACCCATATGTGTATACTTTATCTTGTCAAGAAACCTTTACATTGTAAATGGCAAGAGGTATTTTTGGCAATACTGCATGGGGACAATGTTACAATTGGGTGGGAGTCTTTTCTAGGCATGATATCTGTATATGCCTGAAAAAATGCAATTCATTATTTTGTAATAAAAACATTTTTGTACAAATTAAACATTTTGTCTGTGCTGTAAAGTCATTTTAAGAGTACCAAGAAAGTTCTCTCTCCTCACATACCATATTTTCTTATAGTATATTTCGGATGCAGTGCCCAAAAATTAGTCTTGGTGGCACTTTAAATACTCTCTCAATAAAGAAAAAGTGTTAGAAAAATATGTTAGCCAATTAACTGCTTCCCACCCGGGTCATTGCAAAATGACAGGCGAGAACCCCATTGTTCTGGGAGGACGTCATATGACGTAGTCCCGAGAATGGGCCGTGTTTCAGCGAGATACAGCACACAGAGGATGACTGATCAGTGTACCGGCTCACTGCCGGTAATGTGATCGCTGTGACCAATCACAGCAGACTACATGACAGTTGTAAACAATGAATGGCTTCCTTTCATGCCATTCATTGTATGCAATTGTGTTGCTAGCTATGATTGGTCACAGTGAATGATCACATGGTACAGACAGGGCCAATCACAGCCCATTTGTACCATGTAACAATACAGTGTCTACACACTGTCATTCAGTAAAAATATGTGCTTATTACAGTGAAATTCACTACTGTGTAATCATATGTAAAAAAAAAAAAAAAATCATGATCAACTGCCCAGAGTGGTACAGTGTTACCATTGTATCACAGTTATAAGATGATGCTGTACTGCACTGGTGACAGTATGTAAGAAATGAAAAAAGAAAACATTTCTTCATTTTCCAAACAATTACAACTTCAAAAAATGTGCAATGCCTCATACTAAATACCTCAGACTGTCTATTTTCCAAAGAGGTCATTTGGGTGTATCTGTACTGTCTTGGCATTTTCGGGTCTCAAGAAATGAGATAGGCCACGAGTACATAGGATTTTGTTTTTACAATTTAATTTTTTTAAATTTTTTTTTTTATTATTTATTAAAATATATACAGTTGACATACCCTGGCAGAATTTATGATTTCCTGGCCATTTTTCAGAGAATATGAATGATAACAAAAACGTTTCTTTCACTCATGGTTAGTGTTTGGCTGAAGCCATTTATTATCAATCAACTGTGTTTACTCTTCTTAAATCATAATGGCAACAGAAACTATCCAAATGACCCCGATCAAAAGTTGAATATTAGTAATTTTTTATTACAGTTTTGGCTTTGAATTTTCAATTTTTTTTATGCAGGATAAAATTTACAAAGCTTAAAATGCAGCAGTAAGATTTTGCACAAAACCTAGCACATTCCCTTGTAAATAAAGACATGTTCCCAATCTAAAAGGAGATGTATAAGTTTTTGTAGGTTCCAATAAAGACTTGTGTTTTTTGTACCAATACCAGTTAATTAAAATAAAGGAGGATCCCAAGCACATGTCTGAATTCTTGTGTTTTCATATAAAAACTCCCTTTTCCCTTTACCCACAACATTAACTTGGTGGTATTTACTCAAGAGTTATTATTTGCTTTTAAGGGCTCTTGTCTGATCTGTACATCTCGTTTACATCACTTACTTATCCAATATGGTTCTGGAGTGGTTTCGTCGCCAATCTGTGGTATGGCACATGGCACAATATGTCTATAGTGTCTGGAATTTTGTTTACCGATGTTACAAATTAGTAGTTTTGTGACAAAAAAAAAACTGTTTCTGTATTTGTGATTTTATGGGCATTCAGCTCCAAGTCAAATTCTAAAATATTTCCAGCATCAGTAAGGTACTACAGTCCCACTTCTAGACTATCTCCAAACACCATTTAAAGAATCTTTGGTACTAAAAATATAGTAGTAGTTTGCTGTATTCGACTGGACTTGGTTTGAAATTTTGAAGGTGATTCAGCACTCATCCAAGTGGCTTTTGTAGCTCAAATGAGTGTCGTAATCACACCATGGTGTCAAGAAACCTGGTACATGTGTAAATTGTTTCACTGGCTGAACATGTAAAATTTCAGGGTAAATATGTTAAAACTGCATTATATGTGGGTGACAGATAATGTTGAAGGCCCCACCCCTGGTTTCATAACCTTTCACACCTCCAGACATGTTCTTGGACAATCAACACACCAAAGTTATATTAATATTAATGAGTTGCCCATATGATATAAAATGTCACAATATGCTCCCTTCACGCATTAAAACTGATGAAGTCACCTGGATGAGTGACAAATGTCTTCAGCATTGCAAAAATGTCCACTTGAATGTGACAAACTAATACTAGTTGTACCATAACCTGGAATGCGAACCTTCACAGACATATTCAGCACTGGATGGGGTGTGATCAGTGAGGTGTTATTTACAATCACAGTCACTTTATTCTTCATAGAGCAAACAGCAGCAGTAATGGCCCTAATGAGAGGCTGGTGTATGCCTATTAAAAGATCATGTTCTTGCAAACACTGTATTTTCATTGTTGGTTAGGGACTTACCCTGTAACTTCTGTGTTAAAAGATAACTATAGCCTGTGAAAGATCAAACCGACACAGGGGCTTTTGGGGGGACTGCAGGGTAACCTCTTGCCTACTGACTATGGGCCCTGGCTTTGGAGGGGGCTCTATTCTTTAGGTGGTGTGCCCGGGGGAATTCTGGAGTGGTTTTGCTTCGGATTCGGGTCCTTGTCTCCGCAAAACACACAGACTCTTGGAAACTAGATACAGATTTGGGGTCCCTGTGTTTTGTTGGGTTATGGAATCAGGAGCCCAAGCCAGTCTTCGTGGCTTCAACCCCCTCATAGACTGATAAGACTCACAGCCGATTATAATCAGTTCAAACAACCTGATGCTGGTGTCTCCTGCTCTTTTGTGTAAATCTGTTTATTAAGGTGTCTTTCTCTCCCCCCATTGTATGCCTCCTAGGTGTGCATTCCCCTTGTTAATGAAGTCAGCTTTTGTTTCTGTCTAATCTGCTAATCCTTTTGGAAATGTGGTTAGTATTGTGTCTATTTTACCTCTTTACCGAACAATTGTGGCATGTTTATTTATGTTAGCTGTTCATTAGATCTACTGATGATATTACTGTGTAAAGTTTGCGTTGTTTAGGATAATGTGATCAAGCTACTACCTGATTTTGTGTGGTATAACTTCTGGGTGAGTTTTCAATAAGGAGTTCCAGCTTACAAGTAAGCTACTGTCGTCTAGTTCTTAGGTGCAATTCTCAGCTATAATACCTGGTCCCAGAGTGGAGAAAGCTGTATTTTGGCGGAGGCACCCAGGCTGGGTGCCAGGCGGTCCGCCACGTTTGGTGGGATCTGCTTCCTCCCTATGGAGCAGTTTCAAACTACCACCGGAACACATCTTCAGGAGACCACTCCAGAGTGGCTCTATTCCCCACAGCGATGGAAGCGGAGTATTGGCAGCAGAAGCTCACCCAGTTTGGCAGACCTGGTTCAGTAAGGGATGCATTGGTGTGGAGGGATGTCATTCACCGGGTGCTTTGTAGAGAAGCCCTACAGTTGGAGCAAGAGCATTGCAGAAAGGATCTTGCTACCCTGGAGGGGTGCTACTGGCTCCAGCGGGACTTAGGGATGCCCTTCCTTTATGAGCAGCCCCAGCAGGAGTGGGTGACCTGACTGGAAGGTCTGGTCTGCATTAAGATGATATTGAATGAAGGATACCAAGTGCTTCATTGATACATTACCCAAGTATGTCCATGGCTGAAGGATGATACGCCCAAGAAGGGCTAGGACAATTGAGAGAATCCAAGAAGATCCAGACTTCGACAGTACAGCCAAGTGGCGGAGATGTGACATTCAGGATTTTAGAGAAATGGATATTACCAACAATCTCAGATTGCAAGTAGATTTTGATTTTTTAATACTGTAGGAGTGGGAGCTGGAACAGCCATACAAAGGACTGTTTGACACTGCTCAACAGCATGCCTCAGTGACCTGCAATACAGAGTTTGCCAAGCTCCAGGAAGTGAACATAGTGAACCTCTATCCCCAGCCACCAGCTCCAGAGACTGGGGATTTACTAGACTTTACTGCTCAGGGAGGAACAACCCAGTGAGCATCCAGCAGAAGAGCTGGCATCAGGGCAAAACATTGCTAAACTCTGCCCAGCACCAACAGCAGCATCAGCCTTCCTGAGAGAAGAGGCAGCTGACCTTTCTCCCACACCACCAACAGAGACATGGGATTTCATGCCAGCATCTGTGAAGTTACAACAAACTTCGCCAGCAGAGACACTGGCACTGGGCCCGAGTGCTGCCAGCCCGTGACCCGGATTTTCAGCAATTCCGGAGCAGCCAGGAAAAAAGTAAGCTGTCCTCCCTCCCCAGTGACAATCAGATGTACAGGGAGGGGAGGAAACCATCCTCAGTGGCAGTCAGAAGTTCAGAGAGGGGAGGAAGGAGACTCCTCTTCCCAGCAGCAGTTCCAGTCTTGGAGATAAGGTGGTCATCCTCCCTCCTCAGAGGCACATCCACAGTCTGGGAGAGGAGGTGGTCCTCCTCCCTCATCAGCGGTAGTTCCACAGTCTGGGAGAGGAGGTGATTGTCCTCCCTCCCCAACGGCAATGTAGGGACTCTGGAGCAAAGGAAGTCATCCTCGCTCTACAGTTGGAGTCCAGGAGATGGAGCAACTGGCTCATCTCCCCAGCGGCAGTTCAAGGACCCGGGAGAGGAGATGATCATTCTCCCTCCCAGTGGCAGTTCCACAGTCCGGAAGAGGAGGTGGTCATTCTCCCTCCCCAGCGGCAATTCGATGTGCAGGGATGGGAGGAAACTGTCCTCACTCCCAAGCGGAAGTCAGAGATGCAGGAAGGGGAGAAAAATGTCCTTACTACCCAGCAGAAGGTCAAGGACCAGGGAAAGGTGGTAAGTTGTTCTCCCTCTCCAACGGCAGTTAAGAGTCTCAAGAGAGAAAGAAGTCATCCTCCCACCCCAACAACCAGCCGAAACAGATAATGTGGAGCCCACAGCAGAAGTGCTGGCATCAGGACAGTGTCACCAACCTCTGCCTAGCACTGGCAACAACTCTGGAGCTACAGGGAGTCAGGCCAGGTGGTCCCTCTCCCCAGCGACAGGCTACTGAAGTGAAGCCCCTACTCCCAGCTGAAATGCTGACAACAGAGCAGAGGACCGCTGGTCTCTACATAGCACCTGCAGTGCCTCCATGGCTCCAGAAAGTCAGGGCAGTCGGCCACTCTCTTCAGCAGCAGACCAAGCCCCCTGAAGTGCTGGCAGGCGATCCACAAGCTCTTTCCCCACACCTACCGACAACAATTCTCTGTGGCCAAGAATACAAATCATGTGGGCCAACTATGTGGGTTCACTCTGCCCGACTAACGCAGGTCTAGACCAACTGGAGGTCTGGGACCTGGTTAGTCTACTTCTGATGGGAGTGAAATTTGACAGACCTAACTAGGGCAGGGGCTTTTAGAGGGGACTGCAGGGTAACAGGTGTCTTTCTCTCATTGTACAATTCCCCATTGTGTGCCTCCTAGGTGTGCATTCCCATTGTTAAATGAGTCAACTATTGTTATTGTTTGTCTGTCTGCTAATCCTCTTGGAGATTAGTATTGTGTCTACTTTACCTCATTACCAAACCATTGTGGGATGTTCATGTTAGCTGTTCATTAGATGTACTGTTAGAAGTACTGATGATATTACTGTATAAAGTTTGCATTGTTTAGGATAATGTTATCAAGCTCTAATCTGATTTTGTGAGGTATAAATTCTGGGTGAGTTTTCAATAATGGGTTCCAGTTTGCACTTAAGCTAGTATCGTCTATTTCTTGGGCGCAATTCTCGGCTATAATATCTGGTTCCAGAGTGGAGGAAGCTGTATCTTAGCGGAGTTACCCAGGCTGGGTGCCAGACAGTCCGTCACATGGGCAAAACTTGTTAGGTCATACTTCTCTTGTGAGTCACAGGAGTGCTCTTATTTGTGCTCTCCTGTGACCCCAGAATCAGCTGACAGCGGGCTGTTCCATTCTCTGGATGTATCCTGACAATAATGTAGGGATCCACACAGATCCCTGACTGGCAGCTGGCTCAACCTCTCAGCATGTCACTGAGAGCCTAAGCCAGACACTCCCTCCCCCTCAACAGCCCAGCATTCCAGTGAGCGCTAGAGAGGCAGGGCAGAGAACCGGTGACTGACAGTCACTGTGGTCTTTTCAGTGCAGACCGAGAACGGAGTGATGAATGTATGTATGATTGTTTTTATAGTCCCCCATCTCTCTTTTAAGGTAAAAATAGAGGTCAATAATCTTACGAAAAAAAGGAAACAAGACAAAAACTTTATTAAACATGCAAACTTCGGCTTCTACACAACACTCACACTGCGGATTTGTAACCTGTTACCATATATTTGCACTGAACAAATATTACAGAAGTCTTCTGTATTGTTAAACAGGATCTTATGTCTGTCTGATTTTCAGTCTAATAATACAGTACAGTTTCACTGAAAAGAATGCGGAAGGGCTTAATAATGACAAAAAAAGCAGGGCTGCTGCCTATACCAACCAATCTGCTTTGCTCTAAAATGAGAAGCCTAATTAGTTGCCTGGGGTAATAGCTCAACTTTTCTCCAGTTTCCATAAATTATCCCACTGTGCTTATAAGACAATCCTGTCTTTCAGAGCAATTATAAATAGTCACTTGTCACAGAAGAAAGGATATGCTGTGATTTGGTCCCTATAGTTCACTGACCTATATCTATATCTTTAAACAAAATAATATGACAAACTTTTGTCATACATATTTTGGCCTCTATTAGGGCAAAGACAAGCTGATGTACAGAACACTGATCTTTTAATTAATAGAGGTATCTGCAAATTAATAAACGTTTATACTTTTTTTCATGACCATAATCTCTATTTCCGAAACCTGTATATTACTAGACTGCACAAAATATCTCCAACAGTTATGTTTTTTTTTGTTCTAAACCCAATCTCATATAATAAACAAATGCATACACTTACAGAACCTTTCATACTTATCTTAACAGATATTGAAGGCAAACATTATTGGCTTTTACAGAACAGGAACATGTCAAACTAAAATGAAAAAAAAAAACAAAAGCAAATCTTTGGTCGCTTGAGAGTAAATTCACACTGCCAAGACCTCTAGGATAACCAGCATAATTATCCAATTAGATTTTTTACACATGTGTTAGTGTAGGTGGTCTGCCTTTTCGTTTCTGAGATAACGTAAAGGCCACCTGTAGTAATAAGAATGCCCTCTCAACAATAGTGCTTACCTCCAGCTATGTATTCTTCACTTCCCACTCCTGCAGCCTGCATCGGCTGCACAGCATCCATATCCTCACTGGACCCAGCGATCTGAGTGTACATGCATGGGCTACCTGTCCCCCTGCCACCTAGCCAGGAAATGAGAAGTTATTTCATCTATAAGGCACACCATGCACAGTAGCTCTTAAATCGCTGGCTCCAGAGGGGCTGTAAAGTCTGTCTGCCCGTGCCGGTGTATTCAGTATTGTATTATCCAGTATAAGTATTCATTTGATAAATGTGTTCAGGGAGGGTCACATATATTTTACTCTTAAACATAATTTAAGGGTGGTTGTTTTAATGTTTAATGTTGTTTTAATGTCAGAGCTGAGGTACCCATCCAGTGCGAGAGGCTGCCACTGCCTGGTGCTTGGAAGAGGTGTAAAAAAAGGCGGGCAGGCACTTCATTGTGCCTGATACTATCAAGCTGTAATCTGCTGTAGAAATAGCACTGCACCTGGGAGTTAGGCAGTGGAAGCCTCCTGTGCTGGACGGAAGCCTTGGTTCCATCAGCTTCCAGCCATCCTACTACTTACCTTAACAAAAGGCAGAAAATTTGGGACTGTATTTGCCCTTTTTTTCACTAGTGAGAATAACAGATTAGTTGTAAATTGGATTCTACATTAACAAAACAAAATGAGAATAATACTGCCTACAAAAACGTATAAACGTATGTCAAAGCCTCTGTGCCCTATACCAATCCATTGGCTTTCTAGCCGCAATGGTTTAGACAAAATAAAGGCTTGCATATTATTACACAACAGTAGTATCAATGCTTTAGAAGCTCTGGACACAGAAGGGAAATTAATGAGTCCACTCGGAAGAGTACAAATAAAGTGCTGTGAGGGTCTCAATCACTCCCACTACATCCAGTTTTTCACTGCCTAGATGTTGATGACGTGTAAACAACCTGCATATTGAAGCAAAATCACTTCTCTCACAGTCTGAAGTTGACAACAAAAATCAGGGTCATAGTTTTCCCCAGAGATCTGGGCTGGGAAACTGGTCCACTTCTCCCACCTCTGTGCTGAATTCTTCTCCCAGTGTAAATGATAGCTTATACCTGAGCCGCACTTTTTCCTGCAGGGAAAGAAAACATAATCAGTGTCTGTGTATGCGGGGATTACAATGCTGGTTTACGCTTAATTTCTCAAGTCTTAAGCAGGCAATAGATTATGTGATTTTCTTTCCTGCAACCACAGTCAGTGTTGATAGGGGAATACCTTCCGCTGAGCTATTGTGTTGTTTCGGCGAGGGGGGCGGGGGAAGCCGTCTCCGCCGGGGAGAATACACAGTGAGTATTGCTGGCCGCTATAGCCACTGGCAATAATCGCATGAAAAATCCAACATGCTGGTTGTACCCAAGTCAATCGATAGATCAACTTAGGTAAAATCAGCCTGCTCATTGATGGTTTGAATCTCAGCCAGGCTCTGCTGAACCTGCCGAAAAGCGAACCAACTAAGGCCGGCTTTACCAAACATGCTTATTTGATGGATTTTCCTCACAAAAGGGAATGAAACTCAAGGAACTCATTATTATGCTTCCTGAAAGGAAATCCACAAACGATGCACTGTTGATGAGCATTGAGAACCTAAGCAACAAAATATCTATTTGTGCAGCTTGAAAAATCCTTCGTCTTTTTTAATATGGTAGCCAATAAAACATTTGAAAATAAAAGTTTACTTATAATGAAAAAATTAAACAGAAATTTTGACTTGCCTGTAAATTCTGCCACTAGAGAGAACCCATATAACCCGTCCACTCAGTGAGACTCCAGGTTTTTTAGCAATTAATAAGGTGCAATCAGGACATAGAGGGGAGGGGCCTGTTTCCTGTACTGTCCTGACCTCTACTGTACTGTACCAAAATAAGGAATTTACAGGCAAGTAAAATTTCCTATGGGGGGAAAAAGAGAAGAAAAATGTGCAGAGAACAAAATCTGTGTCAATATACTGTATATTCTCTAGTGCAAAAAAAAACGAATATGCCTAAAATTATAATGTGCTTCAATGAGTGATAAGACCCAATGGTCTGTGCCAGAAACGGAAGTCTTTGAGCAAAGTGGGGGTGGTATAGCAGCAGGACAGATACTTCCCCAGGCAGGCTGATTAAGACCTCCTGTAATTTAACATCTCAATGCAGACGGGCAAGCATTCAACTATCATTCACAAGTAGAGGTGTTTGTTTTCCCAACAGTTTCAATTTACAGTGATACAGTTTGTGGACACTGGCGTTGGTTTCTCTTATATACAAGTCTTGATTGGATTGGACTTTGCCCAAAGACTTATGTTTTTTTCCACAGACTATTGAGACTTATCCCTTCTTTATGCATATTATAATTGATCCACTTTATTTCATATTATGAGGCACACGTTCATTTTTTGTTTTTGTTTTTGCACTGCAGAATATATATAGTGACACAGTTTTTGAGCACTGCACATTTTTTCTATTCTTTTTTTTTCCTCATTAGATTTTTTGTGGTATATATGATGCACATGATTGTGTGTGTTAGCTCTACGTAGAAACACATTGGTTATCATTGTGCAGCGACGCATTTGATTTTTCCATTTTTTAAGTCTAAATTCCTATTATCTTAATTGTACAGTATAGGGCACAGGACTGATATTCTTAGAACACGGGATATTCCCAAGCAATAAAACTAAGCAGGGAACAACTAAGGAACATAAAACAGGCAACCTACAAGTAACACAGGGTTTAATCAGGTGAGCTCTAAAGCAATTTTTTTCATTTTTGCACACATGTAATAATCTTCATTTTTGGCAACAAAATTACTTAAACCCCCAGAATATTATATATATTATATATATATATATATAAATATATTATTATAAATATATTATATATATGAAAACAGAGGCCCTGTAGATTATGTCACATGATATTTGCACAACTGTTTATTAAATGCAAATTTTCAGTAAAAAATATAATAAAATAAATTTAGGGCAAAAACACACAATATATTACTAAATTTTTTGGTACAATACAAAAGATGAGGTTGCATCGAGTAATTAGATACCAAATATGCAGAGTTATGGAAAAAGCAGTGAGCCAAACACACAAGCAGAAAATCTAATTTCAGAGCGTGTTTTCGTACACCAACTGTGTACAGAATGCCTCCAGGTTACCATATTGCATTCAATTTGACAGAAAATTAGTTCTGCAAACTGAAAAGGAAAGGTAATTTTTAATGACATTAACCACTTCAGCTCCGGAAGGATTTACCCCCTTCCTGACCAGGCCATTTTTGCAATACGGCACTGCGTCGCTTTAACTGACAATTGCGCAGTAGTACAACGTTGTACCCAAACAAATTTGAGGTCCTTTTCCCCCCCACAAATAGAGCTTTGTTTTGGTGGTATTTGATCACCTCTGTGGTTTTTATTTTTTGCGCTATAAACAAAAAAAGACAGACTATTTTGAAAAAAATTAGTTTTTACTTTTTGCTATAATAAATATCCCAAAAAAATGTATATTTTCGTCATCAGTTTAAGCCAATATGTATTCTTCAACATATTGATTGGTTTGCGCAAATGTTATAGCGGCTACAAAATAGGGGATAGATTTATGGCATTTTTATTATAAATTTTTTTTTACTAGTAATTGTCGGCGCTCAGTGATTTTTAGCGGGACTGCGACATCGCAGCAGACAGATTGGACACTTTTGATGCTTTTTTGGGACCAGTGACATTAACCACTTGCCAACCGACTCCTGTACATATACGTCGGCACTTTAAAGATGGATGTCTCGGTAACGGCAGAAGCTGCAGCCACAACCGAGGTATCCATCTCTTCAGGAGCCGGTGTTTACGGATTCGCCGCAAGATCACCGATATCAGCAGCGGGAGAGGTGCCACCCCCCTCCCGCCGATCTCCTGCACCCTCCGCCGATTACCGGAGCCGTCGGCAGCAGCAGAGATTGGGACCTGTCCATGGCCAGGTATGGAGACGAGTGAGGGGAAGATGACCCCCACCCATCTCCATACCATAGCAAGGCGGAAGTGACGTCATAACGTCACTTCCGCCCATACGTCTTAAAGGGCCATATAAGTCATTTTTTCCAAATAGATCTGAGAAATTTTTGACCCCAGATCTCATATTTAAGAGGACCTGTCATGCTTTTTTTTATTACAAGGGATGTTGTAATAGGAATAAAAGTGACCCCAATTTTATTTATTTTTTTAAAACAGTGAAAAAATAAATAAAATCAAGTAAAATAAATAAGAAAACTTTTTTTTTAATAAGCGCCCCTCCTTGACGAGCTTGCGTGCAGAAACAAACGCACACATGAGTAGCGCCCGCATATGAAAACGGTGGTCAAACCACACATGTGAGGTATTGCTGCGATCATTAGAGCGAGGGCAATAATTCTAGCCTTAGACCTCCTCTGTAACTCAAAACATGCAACCTATAGAATTTTTTACACGTTGCCTATGGAGATTTTTAAGAGTAAAAGTTTGACGCCATTCCACGAGCGGGCGCAATTTTGAAGTGTGACATGTTGGGTATCAATTTACTTGGCGTAACATTATCTTTCACAATATAAAAATAAATTGGGCTAACTTTACTGTTGTCTTATTTTTTTTATTAAAAAAAAAGTGAATTTTCTCCAAAAAAAAAGTGTGCTTGTAAGCACCCACCATTGCCAGGAATGCACTCACCATTGCAAGAAATGCAGCCCCACCATTAGCCAGGAATGAACTCACCATTGCAAGAAATGCAGCCCCACCATTAGCCATTAATGCACTCACCATTGCAAGAAATGCAGCCCCACCATTAGCCAGGAATGCACTCACCATTGCAAGAAATGCAGCCCCATCATTGCCAGGAATGCACTCACCACTGCAAGAAATGCAGCCCCACCGTTAGCCAGGAATGCACTCACCATTGCAAGAAATGCAGCCCCACCATTGCCAGGAATGCACTCACCACTGCAAGAAATGCAGCCCCACCATTAACCAGGAATGCACTCACCATTGCAAGAAATGCAGCCCCACCATTGCCAGGAATGCGCTCACCACTGCAAGAAATGCAGCCCCACCATTGCCAGGAATGCATTTACCATTGCAAGAAATGCAGCCCCACCATTAGCCAGGAATGCACTCACCATTTCAAGAAATGCAGCCCCACCATTGCCAGGAATGCAGCCCCACCATTGCAAGAAATGCAGCCCCACCATTGCCAGGAATGCCCTCACCATTGCAAGAAATGCAGCCCCCACCATTATCTAGGAGTGCACTCACCGTTGCAAGAAATGCAGCCCCACCATTAGCCAGGAATGCACTCACCATTGCAAGAAATGCAGCCCCACCATTGCCAGGAATGCACTCACCATTGCAAGAAATGCAGCCCCACCATTGCTATTGGAACAGCGGGTCCATTACCCCCCCCAGAGCAATGTGATCAGTGTAAGCTTGAAAGGCCATCCCTGAACTTGTGATCTGCCATGTGTCCAGAGGAGTACTCACAACCTCTGGACACATGGGAGAGTTGGGAGAAAGTGCAGTCAGAGAAAAAAAATGATGCACATATGCTTAGTGAAGCGACTGAGAATGAGGCCGCACAGACATAGTAATACCAAATGCAGCAGATTGAGGGAAACAAATGGTGCCAGATTTAAATGTGCAGTGGCTCCAATCCATGGTTGTGACACAGTGCTTAAAGTATCGCAGCATGCACTCTTGGTGACTGAAGAGCACAAGTGTCAGTACCCTGGAGCAGATTTAAAGGGCACAAGTCCTGCACTTACCACTGTCTATACACACTCTGCATTAAATACAAGGAATAAGAATCAATCTTTGATCCCTGGTTCTACAGGTCAAGGATCCAGTGCCCAAAGCAACATTACAGACTGGTGCTGCATCTTCTTTAAAGCAGGGTCCAAGTATGCCCCCCCCCCAAGACTTAGCTGAGGAGTAAACTGATCCAGAAACTGCAGGAGATGACACTGGCTATGGTGTAGCCAGGAATATTGATAGGAGAATCATGTTAAAGTGGTTGTAAAGGCACAAGGTTTTTTACCTTCACGCATTCTATGCACGAAGGTCAACAACCTTCTGTGTGCAGAAGCCCCGCCAAATACTTACCTGAGCCCCCTCTCGATCCCGCGATGTCCATGAGAACCTTGGCTCTTGACTCGCACTCCTGATTGGCTTTTGGCAGCAGCGGGAGCCATTGGCTCCCACTGCTGTCAATCACAGCCAGTGAGGCAATCAGGAGACGGAGGGGAAAGGGCCTAACTACGACACACAGAGACACGGCTCATGTGCGCGCCTGCTTGCTGTGGGGGCACCCGGCAGGAGGGAGGGGCCAGGAGCGCCCGCATGGGACTGAGAAGAGGAGGATCCGGGCTGCTCTGTGCAAAACCATTGCACAGAGCAGGTAAGTATAACATGTTTGTTATTTTAAATGCTAAAAAAATAAAATAAAATAGGGTTTGGTAAGAAAAAACCTCCATAGGAAAGAGGTAACCTTTCTGAATAGAGAGAAGAGGTCCATCACCTAAGGACACTAGCAAAAACTGAAACTAGCTGGGAGTGTAAGGGGATATACCAGGGAAGTCTCTGCAGCTTTTTTCTTTTTTTTGCCAGTGTCCAATCACCTTTAGGTAGCTGCACATAAACATGTTAAAAGACTAAAGATCATTTGTCCTGTTCTATATCATTAAGAAAAGGCAAAATTTGCAGAACTACTTGAGAAATATAGCACATCTGGGAGATCATTACAATGTCTATTCATTACCTTAAGTGGGTTTGCCAGCAACATGACTTGTGTGACTGATGCAGGGGGTAGGATAGGATTGAATGCTGCCATCTCTGTCCCAGAAGGAGGCTGTAACTTCACCTTCATTGTCTATAACACCAAGAAATTTACATTTTAAAAGGATAGCTGTCACAGCAAAAACAGCATGCCAAGTCATGAGATCCATAAATACCTTGGGAACTGCTGCCTGGAAAAGAATATTTTGTATTGGCAGAGGAGCTGTGTTCAGCATAGAGATCACTACAACCAAAACATCTGGACGGTCGGGTGGGCAGTCCTTGGCAAAATGCAGCAGAATGCGGAAACCGTTCTTATCATAAGCAGTCACTGGCAGGAGGGAACCTGGAAGTCCAAAAATGGATCATTTAACAGGGTTTGCGCTCAGTATGGAAGCGGCAAAAAGAAAGGCCAATGACTGTGGCTCAATGGCTACAAACTAGACATTATCTTTTTTTGTAATTATTTGCACAGTAGCAGTAAAAAAATGGAGATCCTATAATACTGTACTTCAGATCTACAGTGGGGAAAATAATTATTTGATCCCCTGCAGATTTTGTAGGTTTGCCCACAAAGAAATAAATGGTCTATAATTTTTATCATAGGTGTATTTTAAATGATAGAGACAGAATATCAACCAAAAATCCAGAAGAAAAACACATAAAACAAATGCTATAAATTAAGTTGCAGTTCAGTGAGTAAAATAATTACTGTACAGGAATTCCCCGAGTTACAAACACAATAGGGACTGTAGGTTTGTTCGTAAGTCAAAGTTGTTCGTAAGTCGCAACACTGCATTTGTAAGAGTAACTTCCAGTCAGAACACTGCATTCATAAGTGTAACTGGCCCGGCTGTGCATGGATGTGGGATGTTCTGGGCTTTTGTTATTATATCTGGGGCGTAGTACGGCAATGAGGGATGTGTCTGGAGGTGCTCGAAAGGTATCCAGGATCAGCGTGGAGCACAAGTGGCCGGCATTTGTTCGTAACTCGGGTGTTTGTAACTCGGGCACTGCCTGTATTTGATCTCCAAGCAAAAACGTTACTTAGTACTTGATGGAGAAACCCTTGTTGGCAAGCACAGAGGTAAGACATTTCTTGTAGTAAGTGACCAGGTTTGCACACATCTCAGGAGGGATTTTGGTCCACTCTTCTTTACAGATCTTCTCTAAATCCTTAAGGTTTCTTGGCTGTCTCTAGGCAACTCGAAGTTTCAGCTCCCTCCATACATTTTCTATAGGATTAAGGTCTGCAGACTGACTAGGCCTCTCCATGACCTTAATGTGCTTCTTCTTGAGCCACTCCTTTGTTGCCTTGGCAGTATGTTTTGGTTCATTATCATGCTGGAAGACCCATCCACGACCCATCTTCAGTGTTCTGGCTGAGGGAAGAAGGTTCTCATCCAAGATTTTACAATACATGGCCTTGTCCACTGGTCCCTCAATGCCGCAAAGTCAGTCTGTACCTTTAGCAGAGAAACAGCCCCAAAGCATCATGTTTCCTCCTATGTGCTTGACTGTAGGGATTGGTGTTCTTAGGGTCATAATCAGCATTTTTCTTCCTCCAAACACAGCGAGTCGAGTTAATGACAAAGAGCTAAATTTTGGTCTCATCTGACCACAGCTCTTTCTCCTAATCATTTAGTTGTTCATTGGAATGACTGTACATGTGCCTTGTTTGGAGGAAGAAAAAAGCTAAGACTATGACTCTAAGAACACCATCCCTACAGACAAGCATGGAGGTGGAAACATTATGCTTTGAGGCTGTTTCTCTGCTTGAGAGACCAATGGATGGAGACTTGTAGTGTAAAGAATTGGATGAGAACCTTCTTCCCTCAGCCAGAACACTGAAGATGGGTTTGTGGATGGGTCTTCCGGCATGACAATAACCCAAAACATACTGCCAAGGCAACAAAGGAGTGGCTCAAGAAGAAGCACATTAAGGTCATGAAGTGGCCTAGCCAGTCTACGGACCTTAATCCTATAGAAAATTTATGGAGGGAGCTAAAACTTTGAGTTGCCATGCGACAGTTAAGAAACCTTAAGGATTTAGAGAAGATCTGCAAAGAAGAGTGGACCAAAATCACTCCTGAGATGTGTGCAAACCTGGTAACCAACTACAAAAAACGTCTTACCTCTGTCTTTGCCAACAAGGGTTTCTCCACCAAGTACTAAGTCGTGTTTTGTTTGGGGATCAAATACTTATTTTACTCACTGAACTGCAACTCAATTTATAACATTTGTATCACGTGTTTTTCCTGGATTTTTGGTCGATATTATGTCTATAATTTAATATACACCTATGATAAAATTATAGACCCTTCATTTCTTTGTAAGTGGGCAAATTTACAAAATCTGCAGGGGATCAAATAATAATTCTCCTCACTGTATCTTACCAGGTGGGCCACACTTATGCCCCGTACACACGGTCGGAAAATCCGACCACAAAATCCATCAGATTTTTTCAGACGGATTTTGTCCGACACTGGTGTTGCATACACACAGTCGGACAAAGTTGTCAGAAAATCCGATCATTCTGAACGTGGTGACGTTTGTTGCCTACGACAGGACTACGTAGAGGCTAGTAGCCAATAGCTTGGGTCTTGTAATGTGATCTGAGCATGCGTGGCACTTTGTCCGTCGGAATTCGCTACACACGATCGGAAAAAGTCCGATAGGACTTTGTTGTCGGAAAATTTGAGAGCAGGAGATAAAACTTTGTCCGTCGGAAAATCCGACGGAAAAAGTCCGATGGAGCCTACACACGGTCGGAATTTCCGACAACATTGTCCGATAGGACATTTTCCGTCGGAAAATCCGACCGTGTGTATGGGGCATAACAGTATCTCACAAAAGTGAGTAGACCCCCCTCACATTTTTGTAAATATTTTATTATATCTTTTCATGGGACAACATTGAAGAAATTACACTTTTCTATAATGTAAAGTAGTGAGTGTACAGCTTGTATAACAGTGTAAATTTGCTGTCCCCTCAAAATAACTCAACACACAGCCATAAATGTCTAAACCGCTGGCAACAAAAGTGAGTATGATCAGGCTTGCTGTGATAAGGCCAAGTTCAAGAAGGCTGCGGGTGAACTTAAATTACCTAATTTGAAATTTAAGAAAGTACCTTCAGCTTCTTTTGCTATGTTTGTGCTTATATGCATTGGATGCACAGTAACTCCAGTCTATACAACTATATTTGTTCATTGAGCCCTTATTATTCATCAGGTTTATGTCCTTTGAATTGTTTTCAACTTGTGGAGGCTTTGGACGGGTCCTGGTACTCTTGCATGCATGCGTTCTGTGCCATATGAAGTTGCCTTACTTGATATGTTTTCCTATATATGCATTTATGTGTTTATGACACTTATTACTGTTTTTTAATTTTAGACAGTTGTCCAATCTGGTGCTCTTGAGAACTCCCAGATGAAGACCCTTGAGTCGATAAGTGTAGGGGTACCCACAATTTTTTGGGGGATCTAGAGTCATTTCTTGTTATGAAGAAAGTCCTATTATTCTGTGAAATATTTGCATTCACTGTTGCATGTATTTTATTATTGTCTTAAGATTGTATTTAATACAAATATCGTTTTTATATATTTGTCATAGTGGTGCCTTTCCAAAAGTCCCTTCCATAAACCTTCTTTCTGTATCTACTTACTAGGATGTGGCACCATCATGGCTACCAAACTGGGCATTCAGATAAGAATTTTTGCTTAGGACCACTGTGTGGTTTACCAGACAGGAGCTGAGAGTAACTCTCCAGCAGCAGATTATGGAAAATTTTATTTTTGTCTTTGCTGCTGTGGCAGATTTTATGTTGACCACTGTCATCTATACAGAAAGTGATGAGGAACTAAACATATTACTGCTTTCATCAGAACAAGAGGTGAGGATTATTCTGCAATTGAGCACAACTGACTTGGTAACAACTGTTTGAGAAGGGAAAACATTTTCTCTCACATCCTGTTGAATCTCTGGGACAGGAAGTGAAAGGAAATCTCTCCAATTGGACATAAACAGAAATAAAAAAAGGAGGATGGCCAAAGCTCTTTAGCCATACCTCTACTATGGGTCACTGGAGTGCAGTTCGTTTTGCACATTCCTGTGACCCACATTCAGCATGATGTCGCAGAGCCAGCCTAGGCTCAGTGGGGATCTTGACAATAATGACAAAATACGCCCAGATGCCTGATCAGAAGCTGGCACAGGTCTCAGCAAACCCCCTCCATAGCCCAGTGGTCCAGTGTGCGATGAAGAGGCAGAGCATAGAGCTGGTGACTGACAGTCACAACTCTCTGCTCAGAACAGACACGAAAACTGAGCGATCAGTGGTCTTTAACCACTCAGTTCTTGGTGTTGAGCTAGCGAAGGACAGCTGCAGCTGGGATTGGTGCTGCAGCCATCTAGGTAAGTACGATTGTTTGTTTTTTTATTATCCTGCACTTCTCTTTTAACTGAAAGAGATTTTAACCCAAATTTAGAAAAAACATTTTTTGATATGCATACACTTTAATTAAGGATAACTTATATTCGTACAACTCACTTGTTTTTATTGTTTCCAACGCCACTGTCACATTAGCCAAGGATATAAGGGAGCCTTTCTGTGGGCTTTCCTGCTGATGCAGTGGAAAAACAAAGCTACCAGGGGCCACTGGCACAGAACAATATGCAGAAGAAGGATTTACAGCTGCGACATGATTTTGCGGTTTCACCACTGCTAAGGTGGGCATAGCATTCAAAGCAACAGAAGAGCCTGTGGTTTTTGCCGATGCCCTAAAAAGTTAAAAATAAATTAAACTAATACATTTTTGTTGATTTCACATTATCCAACAATGACTATATAATATTTTCCCTGAAAAATGTAAAGCTCCTATGTCTTTTTCTGACAAACTTACCCTTTTGCCTCCTGTAGAAGCTGCTGCCCAAGCACTTCTAATTCATGCATCACAATGCCCCCAGCAGGAGAAGCAGGCGCCGCCACTGCTGTACATAATGCTGGGGTAGCATTAAACAATGGAGGATAAGTAGTGGGAGTGGATTGGGATGTAATAGTCGGGGCAACAATTGGTTTTGCTGGCTGTGCTAGCAAAGGGATGGCTTTGTTGATCACAGGCTCCAGTGCAGATCCTGTGAAAAAATCTATTTCTTGACTGTCCACCTGTACAAAAGAGTTACATGACAGTTAAGAAAATTTACTTTTGACAATCCCCAGCACTAAAATAAGGTAAAATGTCAATTAATATAAAAAAGGCAGGCACACATTACTACCTGGAATATATCACACTTAGCGTTCAAAGCTAATTCTGGGGCTCCATTTGAAGGAGGATCATCCAGACCTAAGTGTGGGGGTTAAAGAAAGACATCAAAATGAATCAAAACAAAATATAGCAACACATCATGAAGTGTTCATTATATATTTATTTTATATTTACAGGACAAAAAGCTATTAGGCCCCATTCACACATGAGAGTTTTGTAGCTTGAAGCCTCAAGCTCCAAAACGCTGAAGGGGAAAAAAATCAATTATTCTCTATGGAGATGGTTCACATTTCCACTCCAAAATGCCTGAAGCCAGAAGCTCCAAAATGCCTGAAGTTCAAACAAGTTCTGGAACTTTTTTTTAGGCAGATTTGAACGTTTTCCTGCTTATTACATTGGTGACCCTTTGACCTGTACAAAATCGTGGCAAAAACGTGTCAAAATTGCGGTAAAATTGTGATTTTCTGCCTGAAAACGCTACGCTCAGGTGTAAATGGGGCCTTAGAGGGTTGAGTCCTCAAATATCCATAAGTGGGATACAAAAGCAGCAAAGGATCTAACCCTTACCAACTGTATCAAAAACTAATGAGATAACTGCATTTACACATTTTTGTGACATCCAAGAGAAAATATACTGTATATACACGGATCAGCTATAACTTTATGACCACCCATCTAATATTGATTTCTGGTTTGTATATTGGGGCTATATTCATACATACTCCTTTATACTTTTCCTTATTGCATACTTGTGACACAATCTTCTACTAAATATTTATATTCATGCACTTTTTTTCACTTTATATATTTATAAATTTTACTACACTCTTACTCACTGTTTTTCTTCTCCTTCCCAATTCTGGGTTTCAGTAGCAATCATATTACCCATGCCATTCAAGAATGAGTTTACACTTGTTATTCATATTTTTTATTTCTTTTATTTTCTTTTCTTTTATTTTCATAAATTATGTATCCCTATATGCTTTTTTATAGAACCCCATAAGATTTCTACTTTTGTTAATAGTCACCAAGCACTGGAAATCTGCATTTCTCTTGAGGTCCTCCCTTGTACCCTGGGTGGTAACGGATCATATTACCACAGTTCCTGGTACAAACGCCCCCTAGCGACCCGTTATCCACAACATTACATGCTACACCTAGAGCTGAGTTTTGAGTATATTAGAAAGGGGTATTTCCTTATTGGAATGGATTCAATTTTCCCCTCTTCCTTTTTCTTTATTATCCTTGCACAACCATCAGATTACAGTATTGCTTATATATGTCTTTACAGTTATCCCTAATGCATCTGCTCCTGAGGAAGTGGAGCATACTCGACGAAACGCGTTCAAATTTTAGGATTTCATTATTACATCATGTATTTGATTTTATGAATTTTGTCCATTGTACCAACTGTAAATTGTTGTTTGTATACAACCAGCTCTTGGTTCATATAATCATGTTTCAAATATGCTGTGATCCAATTGAATCATTGACCCAAGCTTTTTATAATATGTATGTATTGTTGCAATCATGTGTTTTCTACCTAGTTGCTGATCAATTAAAATAAATAATAATAAATAAAATAAAATTGTTCCTAACAACATTTACTTTTTACATTATATCATGTTATGAGTCCACCTGCGTATTTGGATAAATTACATTATCATGTGTGAATTATCCGCCAGCTAGCTGCCACGCACCTCTTTTAAAGTCCAAATTTTTTCTTTTTATTTAACTAATATTGATTTAGGTTCTTCTTTTTGCCACGAAAACAGCCCCTTTTCCCGCCAAAACAGTCCTGACCTGTCGAGGTATGGACAACATTAGAACTCTGATGGTATGCTGTTGTATCTGGCACAAGCCAACAGTGGCAGATACTTTAAGTCCTGTGAGTTGGGAACTCCATGGATTGGACTTGTTTTTTCAGCACATCCCACAGATGCTCAATTGGACTTAAATCTGTAGGCCAAGTCAACACCTCAAACGCGTTATTTTGCTCCTCAAACCATTCTCAAACTATGTTTACAGTGTGGCAGGGCGCATTATCCTGCTGAAAGAGGTCACTGCCATCAAGAATATTGCTTCCATCAAGGGGTGTACTTGGTCAGTAACGATGTTTATGTGTCAAATAACATCCCCATGAATGGCAGGACGCAAGGTTTCCCAGCAGAACAATGCCGAAAGCATCACACTGCTTCCGCCGACTTGCCTTCTTTCCATACTGCATCCTGGTGCCATCTTTTCCCCAGGTTATTGTCACATGTGCACCCGGCCATCCACATTATGTAAAAGAAAACATGATTCATCAGACCAGGCCACCTTCTACCATTGCTCCGTAGTCCAGTTCTGATGCTCATGTGCCCACTGCAGAAGCTTTTGGCTGTGGACACGGGTCAGCATGTGCACCTTGACCAGTCTGCGGCTACACAACCCCATACGCAGCAAACTGCAAAGCATTTATGTATTTTGACACCTTTCTATTGGAACCAGCATTAACTTTTTCAGCAATTTGAGCTACAATAGCTCTTCTATTGGATTGGACTACACAGGCCAGCCTTCGTTCCCCACAAACATCAACGAGCCTTGGCTGCCCATGACCTTGTCACCAGTGTTCCTTCACTGCAGACCACAAGAACTTCATTTTTGGAGTTGCCGTGACCCAGTCATCTAGCCATTACACTTTGACCCTTGTCAAAGTCACTCAAACCCTTACACATTAACCACTTGCCGACCGCCGCACGACGATATACGTCGACAGAATGGCACGTACAGGCAGGAGGGCGTATATATACGTCCCTACCTGTCTGCGGGTGGGGGGCCCGATCGGGCCCCCCCCCCCGGTGCCTGCGGCGGTCGGCATCGTTGGGGGAGCGATCGGAGATGAGGGGGAGGCCACTCATTCGTGGCCCCCCCCTCGCGATCGCTCCCAGCCAATGAAACACTTCCTCTAGCCCCGTCATGTAAACAGGGCTAGAGGAAGTGATGTCATCCCTAACAGACGCGGGTGGGGGGCCGATCGGGCCCGCCACCGTGTCTGTAAATTGTCCGGGACATTGGGGGAGGGATCGGAGATGAGGGGGGGGGGGGGCACTCATTCGTGCCCCCCCCCTCGCGATCGCTCCCAGCCAATGGAATGCTTCCCCTGGCTCTGTATTGTGTACAGAGCCAGGGGAAGTGAGGTCATCTCTCCTCGTGGCGGTCTTTTCGAACCGACGCCGAGGAGAGAAGACACGCGAGTTGCACAACACTACACTACACTACACTACACTACACTAACAGTAGAACATTCTAGGCACACATTTCACACCCCAGCCCCCCCCGATTGCCCCCCTGCACCCCCTGTCACAGTGATACCAAAGCAGTTTTTTTTTTTTTTTTTTTTTTACTGTTAACTGCATTGGTGCATTGTGACCCTAATAACTGTTAGGGCAGTTAGATTTAGCCCCCTTTAGGTCTAGGAACCCCCCCTAATAAAGGTTTAACCCCGTGATCACCCCCCGTCACCAGTGTCACTAAGTGATCGTTTTTTTGATCGCTGTATTAGTGTCACAGTTGACGCTAGTTAGGGAGGTAGGTATTTAGGTTTGCCGCAGCGTTTTATAGGGTCAGGGACCCCCCATATACTACCTACTAAAGGTTTTAACCCCCTGAGTGCCCCCTAGTTAACCCTTTCACCAGTGATCACCATATAACTGTTACGGGTGACGCTGGTCAGTTAGTTTATTTTTTATAGTTTCAGGGCACCCGCCGTTTATTACCTAATAAAGGTTTAACCCCCTGATCGCCCGGCGGGTGATATAAGTAAGGTTTTAGAGTCAAATAGGGTCTGCGTCGCCCCAGGCAGCGTCGGGTTAGTGCCAGTACCGCAAACACCCACGCACGCAGCATACACCTCCCTTAGTGGTATAGAATCTGAACAGATCGATATCTGATCTGATCAGATCTATACTAGCGTCCCCAGCTGTTTAGGGTTCCCAAAAACGCATTGTTAGCGGGATCAGCCCAGATACCTGCTAGCACCTGCGTTTTCCCCCTCCGCCCAGCCCACCCAAGTGCAGTATCGATCGATCACTGTCACTTACAAAACACTAAGCACACATAACTGCAGCGTTCGCAGAGTCAGGCCTGATCCCTGCGATCGCTTACAGTTTTTTGGTAGCGTTTTGATTCAGTCGCTAACAGTCAGGAGCTTTTTTTTTTCCTGTGAGTCTCACTAGTGTACTACTAAATTTAGAGCCCAAAATGGCAAGTCAAACGTACACTAGTGAACAGGCCTACTTGTTTCTGAGCATGACAGATAGTGAAGAGGAGGTCACTCATCTGTCAGAATCAGGCTCAGAATACGACCCAGTAGACGACAGCGGCTCCATGACAGATAGCTCTGACGGCGGAGTTGTGGTCCCTGCTAAGGTCAGGCGTACCAGACCCCAAACTCCTTCTTCTGTTGTTGAGGTGCAGGAATCGCTCGTAGGAGGCAGAGACGTACTAGAGCCGCTATTCCTTCTGGTGAACAGGCAAGCACCAGCGGCCTAGTACACCCTGGACGTAGTCAAACCAGCACTGCAGTATCACGTGGTGACGTGGCGAGTCCCATAAGTGCAGTTTCAGCTGGCGAGGTGGCAAGCACAAGTAGTGTCCCGCTGCCACCAAGAAGACGACAAAGACAGGCCCGTCGTGCCCATAGTGCCCTTCCTGCAGAATTTGCCAATCCTGATTGGGTGCCCACCACTTCTGCAGAACCCGTACTTCCCCCATTCACTGGCCAACCCGGTATTCAGGTGGGAACAGCTGATTTTACGTCACTTGATTTTTTTTCGCTGTTTTTCACCGAAGATCTCTATAGATCTATTGTGGACCAAACCAATTTGTACGCTGGTCAACACATCGCTGCTAATCCCCAGTTGTCCACCCTTGCCAGAGATTGGAGACCAATTACGGTCCCCGAATTTAAGATCTTTCTGGGCCTTTCCCTCATCATGGGCGTAGTTAAAATGGGTACGTTGCGTTCATATTGGTCCACTGAGCCAATGTACCATATGCCCGTGTTCTCTGCCTCCATGTCCAGGGCACGATACGAACAGATTTTACGGTTCATGCACTTCAACGACAATGAACTCTGTCGTCCTCGTGGAGACCCTGCATACGATCGGCTCTATAAAATTCGGCCCCTCATAAACCATTTCAACCAACGTTTTGCAGACTTGTTTACTCCCCATCAAGTTGTCTGCGTTGACGAGTCCCTGATTAAGTTTACTGGCCGCTTGTCATTCAAACAATACCTTCCCAGCAAGCGTGCCAGATACGGGGTCAAGATGTATAAGCTCTGTGACAGGGCCACAGGCTATACATGTAAATTTATGGTTTATGAGGGCAAAGATAGCCACATAGAGCCGACAAACTGCCCTGACTACATAGGGAGCGCTGGCAAGATTGTGTGGGACTTGGTGTCACCCTTATTCGGAAAGGGGTACCACTTGTACGTGGATAATTATTACACGAGCGTGCCACTGTTTAGTCATTTGTTTGATCATCAGATTGGAGCATGTGGCACCGTGCGACCTAATCGCCGGGGCTTTCCCCAGCGGCTTGTAGAGTCCCGTCTTAGGCTGGGGGAGAGAGCCTGCTTGAAGTGTAATAACTTGCTCGCTATGAAGTGGAGGGATAATAAGAATGTTTTCGTTCTTACCTCCCTTCATGCAGACACGACGGTCCAAATTACTACGGCGGCTGGTGTTGTGACGAAACCCCTCTGTGTCCACGAGTACAACCAAAACATGGGAGGGGTGGACCTCAACGACCAGTTGTTGGCGCCGTACCTAGTTGCCCGTAAGGCTAGACGCTGGTACAAAAAAGTGTCTATTTACCTTTTCCAATTGGCTTTGCTGAACGCTCATGTGCTATACGGAGCTTCAGGACGTACTGGATCCTTCCTCAAATTCCAGGAAGAGATCATCGGAGCCCTTCTGTTTCCAGACGGTGCTCCACCTCACATTCCCCAACCAAATGCAGTTAGCCGGCTGCATGAGCGGCATTTTATTCATGTCCTCCCGAGTACCCCTACCCAACAAGCCCCCCAAAGAAAATGTCGTGTCTGCAGAAAGCGCGGATTTAGGCGTGACACCCGCTATTATTGTCCCCGCTGTCCTGACAATCCTGGTCTTTGCATCGGTGAATGTTTTGAACGCTACCATACACTAGTTGAGTATTAGCGTAGGGTACAGCATTGCACAGACTAGGCACACGTTCTCAAGAATGCCATCGCATTTTGAGACCAAAACCGATGGAACCGTTACAACAGTTCCGTTAGAACTGTTACAGTTACAAACAAAAGTTAAAAAAAAAAAAGTAAAAAATAAAACAAAAAAAATATAAAATAAAAAAACCAAAAATAGTTGTTTTATTGTTCTCTTTCTCTCTATTCTCTCTCTCTATTGTTCTCCTTTTTACTGTATTCTATTCTGCAATGTTTTATTGTTAACCATTTTTTTTGTTTTCAGGTACGCCATTCAGTTGCAGCGCGGATTTATCTATCTTGACAGCAACAGCGTTTGCTCCCACGATACATAAAGCCATGACTCCAACGCTGTAGGAGGTGATTTCACCACCACAGTTAAAAAAAAAGAGCATATATGCCGAAGCATGGGGGCAGCAGAGGGCGGAGGAGCGATTTGCTCCTAATGCCGCCTACATACTGTTGAAATTCCGACGGAGGCTTGCCCGTGGAAAATTCCGACCGTGTGTACGCGGCATAACTTTTTTGCGGGAGGATGCCCCCATGCTTCGGCATATATATATTTTAGGCACAGGTTGCATTAAAAAATGTTTTATTTTTTACTATGTTTTTTTTGGTATTTGCTTTGCAGGTATGGTAAATCTTACTGTTATACTGTAATGTTACTTTGTTTTATTGTTAACCATAATTTGCTTAGCAGGTACGCCATTCAGCTGCAGCGCGGATTTATTTATCTTGACAGCAACAGCGCTTGCTCCCACGATACATAAATCCGTGACTCCAGCGCTGTTGGAGGTGATTTCACCACCACAGTTAAAAACAAAATGGTGCATGTATGCCCATCATTAGAAGTGGGTGGATGAAGGGAGGTTCTAATGGTGGGCATACCCACCGATCAATCTTTTTTTTTCGTTCAGCCCACAGGCTGCATGAAAAAAAAGATTACAATATATGCCAAACAAGGGCCAGCAACGTACTGGTATGTTGCTGGACTTTGAGTGGTTATACCAGAATGATGCCGGCAGGATTAGGCATTATCTTGGTATCATTCTTTTCAGCCAGCGGTCGGCTTTCATGTAAAAGCAATCCTAGTGGCTAATTAGTCTCTAGACTGCTTTTACAAGCAGTGGGAGGGAATGCCCCCCCCCTCCCACCGTCTTCCATGGTTTTCTCTGGCTCTCCTGTCCCAACAGGGAACCTGAGAATGCAGCCGGTGGTTCCGCCAGCTGACCATAGAGCTGATCAGAGACCAGAATGGCTCCAATCATCTCTATGGCCTAAGAAACCGGAAGCTACGAGCATTTCATGACTTATATTTCGCCGGATATAATCAGCACCATTGGGAAATTGGGAAAGTATTTTATCACACCGATCTTGGTGTGGTCAGATGCTTTGAGGGCAGACGACAGATCTAGGGTCTAATGGACCCCAATTTTTTCAAAAAAGAGTACCTGTCACTACCTATTGCTATCATAGGGGATATTTACATTCCCTGAGATAGCAATAAAAATGATAAAAAATATATATAAATGAAAGGAACAGTTGAAAAATAAAATAAAAAAGCAAAATCAATAATAATAAAAAAAAAAAAAAAAAAAAAAAAAAAAGCACCCCTGTCCCCCCCTGCTCTCGCGCAAAGGCGAACGCAAGCGTCGGTCTGGCGTCATATGTAAACAGCAATTGCACCATGCATGTGAGGTATCACTGCGAAGGTCAGATCGAGGGCAGTAATTTTAGCAGTAGACCTCCTCCGTAAATCTAAAGTGGTAACCTGTAAAGGCGTTTAAATGCTTTTAAAAATGTATGTAGTTTGTCACCGCTGCACGTTTCTGCGCAATTTTAAAGCATGTCGTGTTTGGTATCTATGTACTCGGCCTAAGATCTAATTTTTTATTTCATCAAAGATTTGGGCAAGATAGTGTGTTTTAGTGCATTAAAATTTAAAAAAGTGTGTTTTTTCCCAAAAAAATGCGTTTGAAAAATCGCTGCGCAAATACTGAGTGAAAAAAAAAAATGAAACACCCACCATTTTAATCTGTAGGGCCTTTGCTTTAAAAAAATATATATTGTTTGGGGGTTCAACGTAATTTTCTTGCAAAAAAAAATTATTTTCTCATGTAAACAAAAAGTGTCAGAAAGGGCTTTGTCTTCAAGTGGTTAGAAGAGTGGGTAATGTGTGACATAAGCGTCTAAATGTTGTGCATAAAATTCCAGGACAGTTCAAAACCCCCCCAAATGACCCCATTTCGGAAAGTAGACACCCCAAGCTTTTTGCTGAGAGGCATGTCGAGTCCATGGAATATTTTATATTTTGACACAAGTTGCGGGAAAAATAATAATTATTATTATTATTTTTTTTTTTTTTGCACAAAGTTGTCACTAAATGATATATTGCTCAAACATGCCATGGGCATATGTGGAATTACACCCCAAAATACATTCTGCTGCTTCTCCTGAGTACGGGGATACCACATGTGTGGGACTTTTTGGGAGCCTAGCCACGTACAGGGCCCCAAAAACCAAGCACCACCTTCAGGATTTCTAAGGGTGTGAATTTGTGAATTCACTCCTCACTGCCTATCACAGTTTCAGAGGCCATGGAATGCCCAGATGGCACAAAATACCCCCAAATGACCCCATTTTGGAAAGTAGACACCCCAAGCTATTTGCTGAGAGGTATGGTGAGTATTTTGCAGATCTCGCTTTTTGTCACAAAGTTTTGAAATTTGAAAAAAGAAAAAAAATTTTTTTTTTTTTTTTTCTTTCTTCATTTTCAAAAAAAAATGAGAGCTGCAAAATACTCACCATGCCTCTCATAAAATAGCTTGGGGTGTCTACTTTCCAAAATGGGGTCATTTGGGGGGGTTTTGTGCCATCTGGGCATTTTATGGCCTTCAAAACTGTGATAGGTAGTGAGGAGTGAAATCAAAAATTTACGCCCTTAGAAATCCTGAAGGCGGTGCTTGGTTTTCGGGGTCCCGTACACGGATAGGCTCCCAAAAATTCCCACACATGTAGTATCCCCATACTCAGGAGAAGCAGCAGAATATATTTTGGGGTGTAATTCCACATATGCCCATGGCATGTGTGAGCAATATATAATTTAGTGACAACTTTGGGCAAAAAAAAAAAAAAAAAAAAAAAAAAAAGTTTGTAATTTTTCCCGCTACTTGTGGCAAAATATAAAATATTCCATGGACTCAACATGCCTCTCAGCAAAAAGCTTGGGGTGTCTACTTTCCAAAATGGGGTCATTTGGGGGGGTTTTGTGCCATCTTGGCATTTTATGGCCTTCAAAACTGTGATAGGTAGTGATAGGTAGTGAGGAGTGAAATCAAAAATTTACACCCTTAGAAATCCTGAAGGCGGTGCTTGGTTTTCGGGGTCCCGTACACGGATAGGCTCCCAAAAAGTCCCACACATGTGGTATCCCCGTACTCAGAAGAAGCAGCAGAATTTATTTTGGGGTGTAATTCCACATATGCCCATGGCATGTGTGAGAAATATATCATTTAGTGACAACTTTGGGCAAAAAAAAAAAAAAAAAAAAAAAAAAGTTTGTCATTTTTCCCGCTACTTGTGGCAAAATATAAAATATTCCATGGACTCAACATGCCACTCAGCAAATAGCTTGGGGTGTCTACTTTCCAAAATGGGGTCATTTGGGGGGGTTTTGTGCCATCTTGGCATTTTATGGCCTTCAAAACTGTGACAGGTAGTGATAGGTAGTGAGGAGTGAAATCAAAAATTTACACCCTTGGAAATCCTGAAGGCGGTGCTTGGCTTTCGGGGTCCCGTACACGGATAGGCTCCCAAAAAGTCCCACACATGTGGTATCCCCGTACTCAGAAGAAGCAGCAGAATATATTTTGGGGTGTAATTCCACATATGCCCATGGCATGTGTGAGAAATATATCATTTAGTGACAACTTTTTGTAAACATTTTTTTTTTTTTGTCATTATTCAATCACTTGGGACAAAAAAATAAAATATTCAATGGGCTCAAAATGCCTCTTAGCAATTTCCTTAGGGTGTCTACTTTCCAAAATGGGGTCATTTGGGGGGGTTTTGTACTTCCCTGCCATTTTAGCACCTCAGGAAATGAGATAGGCAGTCGTAAACTAAAAGCTGCGTAAATTCCAGAAAATGTACCCTAGTTTGTAGACGCTATAACTTTTGCGCAAACCAATAAATATACGCTTATTGACATTTTTTTTACAAAATACATGTGGCTGAATACATTTTGGCTTAAAAGTATGACTAAAATTGAGTTTATTGGATTTTTCTTATAACAAAAAGTAGAAAATATCATTTTTTTCAAAATTTTCGGTCTTTTTCCGTTTATAGCGCAAAAAATAAAAATCGCAGAGGCAATCAAATACCATCAAAAGAAAGCTCTATTTGTGGGAAGAAAAGGACGCAAATTTCGTTTGGGTACAACATTGCATGACCGCGTAATTACCAGTTAAACCAGTGCAGTGCGAAATTGTAAAAAGTCCTCTGGTCTTTAGGCTGCATAATGGTCCGGTCTGAAAGTGGTTAACTTCAGGGGAAATATGTTCATTTTCTGCCTAATATATCCCACCCACTTTCAGATGCCATTGTAACAAGATAATTAATTTTTATTACATTACCAATCAGTGGTTATAATGTTATTGCTAAATGGTGTATATTGAAAAACAGATCCCAAGATTTATTCTACCAAATATGGAGATCAATACATCCCAGCAAAAACCTTAAAACTACAATTTAATTGAATTCCTTAAAAAATGAACAGAATAGAGTTTTCCAAGAGGTAATGCATTTCAACAAACAGCGTCAACACTTGTGACCTCTGTGGAAGCTCTGCTGTGTTGACTTTAATGGACTTGTAGAAAGACATACAAATTGTATGGCTGAATTTGCATCGCATTCAGACCAAACTCGTTCAGGACCCTTTTAGTCTGCACCAGAATCAGATTCCTGTCCGAATTCACAGTTCGCACTGCGATCTGCGAACCGATCTGGGTGTGTCATTAAGGCTCAGTTCTCACAAGATGTGGCGTGAATTCGCTGCAAATTTGCGCCACATCTAAATCGCAAACCTGTACATGTGAACTGATTGCGGAGTGTTCAGTTTGCAAAACACAGCGCGATTTGCAGAATCGGATTACATGGGTGTGAACAGCCATGCGATCCGATTCTGGTGTGAACCAAAAAAAGGGTCCTGCATGAGTTTGGTCCGAATGCGATGCAAATTCAGCCATTCAGCTTGTATCGCTGAAATTTGCATCTCACAGACATCGCATGTGATGTGCACAGCAATGTGGTGTGAATCACATGCGATGTCTGGCATCGCACTAGTGTGAACCGGTCCTAACTTTGTATTGACACTCCCAGCAGTTCACATAGGGCAGTGTGAACCATCTGTGATTCAGGTGCGATGCGGGATCCTGCACTGGATTTGCAGGGTTTTCCGAATCGTACCAGTGTGAACCGAGCCTTAAAGTACCATAATTGCTGAGATGTACTAATCACTTTGTTTGGGAAAGGAACTACTGTGAATTGAGAACATTGAACATGCGTTTCTAGGATACAGCTGGCCAAATCTGCATTAGATAGATGAGCTATTTTTCTGTTGCGCAGTCAAGATTTATTCTAACAGTAATATTAAGGTAGAGAAGATTGTTACCTAGGTGTAGCAGCTCCTCATCAAGCAAACACACAGAGTTGGATGCACTGCTCATTTCAATTAAAGTCTGATCTATTGGAGTGGATCGCGTTTGGGAGTGTGTAGGTATGATTGGAGGAGGAGGAAGGATGGGAATCAGTGCTGACGGAGACTTTTCTGCTACAGGAAGTGGCTCTGAATCCACAACCGGAGAGGAAGACTCGTACCCTCCTAAATCAATGAGTGTTGAGAAGTCTGTGCTGGACTCTGCCTCTGCTAGATAAAAGAATGAAATTATTAGCATTGATTACAGGAAGGTGTGCTTTATTACGTATTCGTAGACTTGTGCATACAGTATTTAAAAAGCCAGAATTGGTGTCAGTTACCTTTACTGTGCGCAGTCTCTGGGAGCTCCAGTTCCCCATTGATGTCTTGCCCTTCAACAATCTTCTTGAACAGACTGATAGCGCGTGATAAATTGTCACTAGCTTGGAGAATATCCCCTGTGAGAGATCAGGACATTCATAAATTTAATTATCTTCAATATTACATATCAGTAATATATTATATTCTAAAAAGGTAATTAATTTGATTGACAGTGAAAAAAAACACAGATCTCTGGATACCTAAATTAACATGTTTTGAACATTTATAACAGGAAAAATTATGATTATAAAGATCATTTCTCACCCAAGCTACTATCATTGTCTTCAGTTTCACTAGCCATTTTAAACAAAGTGAGTCTCTTCGCTTCACATCTCTCAAACAGCTCCTAAAACAAAAGCAAAGAGGTGAAGAATGTGTAGACAAAACATCCATGGACATTTTGTTCAATCATCATAGCCCAGCTTGAAGTAATTCTAGTCATGCAAGTACAGTGGAGTGTGAAGAATAAGGTCTAAAGCCAGCCATATATGGGTCGAATTCCAAACAAAGTTTCTTTTGAAAATCAGAAATTTTGTGCGTTTTGTGATCCGATTATGCCATCATTGATTTTGAAATTCGACCGACCAAGCTTTCAATTTCACCTCATGTTACTGCAGAAATGAATTTTCGTGGCCAGGAATCTTCTTTTCATTCTGGGAATTTTCTTTCCTAGCGCTTATGCACATTTCTTTTCTGATTATATTTCTCATACGATTCTCCCATTGATTAGAAATTTGTTTGTTTTTCAAAAAATTTCCAACATGCCCGATCAGTCAAATTCGATGGCCGCACGAAAATTGTCCGTTGCTGCAGCCCAGTAATGGTGCAAAATCCAAAAGGAAATTCTTAGAATTTGACCTATGTATGGCCTGCCTAAAAGTGTTTTCGTATTTGCACATATCATAGAGATTTACTGAAATGTGAGATATATTCACTGAGATTTGGACTGTGATTTTGACCTGTGCTGACATACACGTAACTGATGTTCTCCCTGTGCCCTGGTTCACACTGATGCAATACGGGGAGCGCACAAGTTTCTCTGCATTTGCCCACATTGCATCGCACTGCACATTCAATCTGCTGTGGTTGTCAATGTTAGATTAACAACAGGAAATGTGAAGGTGCTAAAATAAGATACTGTATATGCACTCAAGTATAAGCCGAGTTTTTCAGCACATTTTTTGGTGCTGAAAGTGCCCCCCTTGGCTTATACTCGAGTCAAGCACTTTTCTGCAGCAGAGAATGACATTTTCCGACCCGACTTTGGGGCCCCATATCTCTATAGGGGTTCCTAGCACCAAGTGGCCCCGAGATACAGGGCCCCAAAATCAGTCAACTGTGTCCATCTGCAGCAATGTCATTTCGGGACCCTCTGGTGGATAAGTGTTCGCAAGCTGGCCAGCTGTGCTTTCTATGATTATTTCCACTTTCGTGTAAGTGCATTTTTTTCGTTTAAATAAACCTTTGTTACAATTTTACACTATGGAGAGTCTTCTTGCTTTTCTGGGTAACGTCTGATCCACCGTCCTGGTGGTTGATGCTCAAGTTTCCCTGGTAGTTTTTGGTGTCCTCTTCGAGTGGCCCTTCCTGTGGATTTCCAGCATCTCTCTGGACAGGCCCTGGCTGGGTAATTAGTGGCAGGCTTGCCTAAGCTTGCCTTCTGGTAAGCGCGCATTCTATGTGGTGGCGGTGCATGGTCTTTGAGAGGTGTATTTCACTCAAGAACCTACAATGATGTTCTATATGATTACCGTATTTTTCGGACCATAAGACGCACTCTTTTCCCCCAAAAATATGGGGGAAAATGTCTCTACGTCTAATAGTCCGAATGTACATCAGGCGCCGGCAATGTCCCCTGCCGCTGCCGGTTACGCCCCCCTGCCGCTGACGCCACGTTAGTACTGGAAGATCTCCCGGCTTGTCGAGATAGAAGACAGAGCAGCCCGAGCGATGGCAATGGTAAGGCTGCAATAATGGCACAGGTCGGGCTACAATAATGGCACAGGTAGGGCTGAAATAATGGCACAGGTAGGGCTGCAATAATGGCACAGGTCAGGCTACAATAATGGCACAGGTCGGGCTACAATAATGGCACAGGTCGGGCTACAATAATGGCACAGGTCAGGCTCCAATAATGGCAATGGTCAGGCTGCATTATTGGCAATGGTCAGGCTGCATTTTATTGGCACTGGTAAGTCTGCATTTCTTTGGCACAGGTCCGGCTGCATTTCATGGAAACTGGTAAATATTTTTGTACACCATTTGGTTCAGAATATTTTTTTTCTTGTTTTCCTCCTCTAAAACCTAGGTGCGTCTTATGGTCATGTGCGTCTTATGGAGCGAAAAATACGGTAGTTCACTCACATTTATTGTTGGGACTTTGTTTTTTTGTGTTTTTATATTTATACATATCTTATTTTAGCACTGTCACATTGTTTCCTTGTATCTGTATTTGTGTGTATCTCACATTTTTGATAGTTGCATTATAGATTTTTTATTTAGGTCTTTTGGTTTTCTATAGCGCGGTAACATTTTTCTTAGATTAACAACAACCCGAAACAGACTGCAAAACGCATGCAATGCGATTCAGGTGTAAATGTGGGCACCCAATACCTATGAAACCTAGTAGTGACATCATCACTGTGCTGCACATAATCAGAGCCGTGGGAGGGACCCAACAGGCCCCAGCAGGCCCGGATTGGTAATAGGGCCGCGGCTGCCAGGCTGCAAGTCCTTGCGGCCCCCAAAACTTGAACTTGCGCTGCTCATCCAGCCTCTCCTCGGCTGCCTGGCTGCCAGTTAAGCTCAGCCACCGGCGCCGGGGGGAGGAGCTAGATGGGATGCCTTCGGCCTCTGCGTGGCTGCACGGCCGCCCGTATAGGTCATCGGCAGTGGCCCCGCGCTCCGGCCGGCCCCTGG
Source organism: Lithobates sylvaticus (assembly GCA_028564925.1). NCBI lineage: Eukaryota > Metazoa > Chordata > Amphibia > Anura > Ranidae > Lithobates > Lithobates sylvaticus. The sequence goes on from CM053037.1 coordinate 76,401,585, forward strand.
TGCCCTGTGATTGGGCGAAAGGTGTCATGTGCGGCAGGTGGGGCTGGATTGTCCTCAATTGCGGGGAAGCGGGGCTGGCCTTCGCTGTGGCCGCCGTCTTCTCCTGCTCCTCCTCTTCATCCTGGGTCACCAATCATGTACCCGTTGCGGCAGGCAGTCTGTGGCCGCCGTCTTCTCCTCCTCCCCTCTGGCCGGGTCACCGATCATGTCCCGGTTGGGACAGGCAGTCTGGCAGTATGACAGGCGGCGGCGGAGCAGAGCAGATGGAACAAAAAAGGTAAGAGACTCACTGGGCCCGGGGGGCAGTAGATATGGTCTGGGGAGAGGGAACAGCTAGAAAGTTAGTGTATAGTGTATTGTGGGTAGAGTATTGTGTATTGGTCAGTATAGCAATCAGGTAGGCTAGTGTGATGTGTAGTGGTCAGAGTGGTGAGTAGTGTAGTCAGTGTGTAGTGTAGTGCTCAGTGTGGTGTGTGGGCTCTCCACCGCACCCATACTCTCTGCCACCCCCGTGCGCTCCACCTCCCCCATGCTTTCCACTGCCCCCCTGTGCTCTCCACCTCCCCCCATGCTCTACGCTGCCCCCGTGCTCTCCGCCACCCCCATTCTCTCCACCCCCCCCCCATTCCCCCATGCTCTCTGCCACCCCCATGCTCTCCCCCCCCCCTGTGTGCTCCACATCACCCCCTGTGCTCTCCACATCCCCCATCCCCCCCCCCCATGCTCTCTGCCCCCCCCACCCCCCCCCATGCTCTCCGCTGCCCCCCCTGTGTGCTCCACATCACCCCCTGTGCTCTCCACATCTCCCATGCTCTTCGTTGCCCCCCATGCTCTCCACCTCCCCTCTCAGGGTATCTGTCAGGGAGGAGAGTGGGGAAGGGGCCGGTTATCATGTCATGGGCTGCTCAATGCAAAATGCCCGGGCCTATTTTTTGCCCCAGTCCGGGCCTGGGCCCCAGCCACTATAGACAACTACAGGAGGAGTGGATAAAAGACCTTAAATCCTTAATACAGGAGGCTCCTGCACAGAGGTAAAGTTGCACACTGGACTTTTGCACAGACCTTTAGAAAATACATGGCACACACCAAGATTTGAATATGAAATACAAATATAATCACAACCTTTGCATCTTCTTTCCCTGTGCTGTGAGAGATGCCACCAAGGGCTTGGACCAATGTAATCACTGATATTTTTTACAAGAATACTGCAGTCAAGTACTGAGAACAACAAGGCAGGAGTCTACTCCACATAGCTTGTAATTCAATATCTTTAATGCCAAGAGCCAAAAACAATAATTTCTAAGCTGCAGTTATGTAATCACTGGTGGAACAGATAAGAAACTGCTCAAAGCAGGCAGATACTGCTTAAGGCTGGCCATACATTAACAAATTTCTTATTCAATTTTCCTTTAGATTTACCAAAACCATATAGTATGAGGTCAAACCTAAACACTTTCAATTTGTATGCAATGAGGCAGGCCCTTGCACTAGATAGTTTAAGGTAAATCTAAAAGAAATTGAATAAGAAAATTGCATAATGTACGGCCAGCTAACAATTAGAGAACACTTGTTTGCAGACTAGTGCTGGCCATAGATGTTTCAAATCTCATCCAGTTCAGCAGGGATCGGCCGAGATTTGAACTATCTATGGGCAGGCTGATTGTACCCAAGCCGATTCATCGATCAACTTGGGTACAACCAGCAAGCTGTGCCGCTAGCAATAATCACTTTGTCCTCCTGGCAGGGATGGCTTCATGCACCACCCCCAAATAGAGAACACAAAAGCTCTGCAGAGAGATTTCCCCAACAACACCGTGTTGATGGGGGAATCTAAAAATTTTCTTTCCTGCAACCCGCAGCTGCAGGAAAGAAAACGGCATTATTTATGGCCGGCTGTACACACATACTGAAATTCAGCAGGAACGGGACAGCTGTACCACTGTCTGTACAACAGAAGCCTGCCTAACAGACTGTTTTTGTGAAATTGGTCTTGCTGGAAAACCAGCATTCGATCAGCACTTGCAGCCAATGGCTGCAAGCAAGGATCTGTGTGATCTGCGGGGGTTAGGGGAACCCTTTATTTCTTCTGGTCACTTACAACATAGACACAGGCTGCATCTAGACAAAGCAGTTTGTACACAGACCTGTGAAGAAAGCTCTATGTGAACAGCTTGGCAGTATACTACAATGACAAAATTGAGTGGAATCCTTATATTTAATAGCGTAGCTTATATGTACTGACACACAGTGAGAACTGTTTAAACATGTGCAAAAGACCCAAAACAAAGCCGATGCTTCGTTCAGGTCTCTGATCTAGTAACACGGAAGTGATGTCATGACATCACTTCCCGGATTACTGGCATCTTAAAGGCGCCAGTTTTAAAAAAAAATAAAGTATTCCAAAATGCAAATCTTGACATTTGGAAACTTTCTAGTGCAGAGGAGGGGTTTGGGGTCTTATAGACCCCCAATCCTTCCATAAAGAGTACCTGTCACTTACTATTACTGTCACAATGGATGTTTACATTCCTTGTGACAGCAATAACAGTGATCAGAAAAAAAAAAAGGGGAAAAATTAAAATTTTAAATGTACAGAATATCGGCACATAATATCAGCTATCGGCCTGAGAGTTGTCCGAAATATCGGTATCGTATCGGCACCGAAAAAACGATATCGGTCGATACCTACTCTGTTCTATCAGCAGATAGATTGGGAACTGGGGAAGAAGGGGAGGATCAGAGAAGACAGGATCAAACAGCACTTTTACACAATGCAGAGGATTAACCCCTTAGGTTCCACCGTGAGTATAACAAGCATGCTTTACTGCATACAGACTGATTTTACTGTTGTGGGTTTGGTAATACTTTAACTATAATGATCACCTTCCAATCAATATCTTACCCTAATAAGTTCCTTGTCCCCCTCCGATGACTCTTCTTTACTGTAATGTGTCAGCATCTCTTGCAGCAGCTTCACATTATTATTCACTTCCTCCAGGGTGTGAACACGCTTACTAGCCTTCTGCATTCTCACCTCATCCTGCACAATGCACACATACATCATTGGCGTTACACAATATATAGAATATACAATATTGCAGTTAATGGAGAAAGTTGAGAAGTGGAGACATTCAGTGCACATCCTGATCAAACTACAGCTACTTCTATAGCTAACTGACATTAAAGAAACACCAGTAAAAAACAAAATAAGCCAGGCCATGGACAGTTCAAACTGCTAAACAGGCCAAGATTCGAACCTTGTATGGGCAGGTTGAATTTACACAAATTGATTGATCGATCAACTTGGGAATAACCAGCCTGCCAGATTTTACATGTGATTATAGCTAGCAGCTGTTATAGCAGGTAGCAATAATCACTGTGTTCTCCCTGCTTGAGAACACAATGGCTTAGCGGGGAGGGATTCCCCCATCAACACTGACTGTGCTGATGGGGAAATCGAAAGAAATGCGCTCATCTATGGCCTGCCTAATACTGTGTGAGTGTAAATGCATTTATCGGCTTGACAAAACAGCTTCACACAAACCCATTAGATAAGGTAGGTGTATTAATATGTGTCCGTAAATGGCCATAAGGAAACAAACCTTTCAATATACAGGCACCATTATCAAAGCCCAGCCAAGTTAGAAATAAAAAAGTTATGGAAGATATCTGAGCATGCCAATAACATATCGAGCTCTACCTGTATGATAGCCTCAATAGGCTCATTATTTTATAACAGTAGGTAATAAATAGAGTTTAGAGGCATTAAATAATTATATCAATTCCATCTTCAGTTATGGTCTTCAAACTGTTCAATGTTTCCAGCACAGAATACTGCTGAGGGGACGGGTCTACCAGATGAACGGCTGCTAAATAATTGCTTGTATCACTGTAACATCAGCATTTACCATACATGGGAAAGTTGAGAAGCTGCAGAAGGCCAACATAAAGCAATACCTTCTGACTTAGAAGACCCTTGGAGATGATTAAAGCAGTGGCAAGAAAAGTCATAATAGCAAAGAATCAGGCATGATGTATGGAAAGGCCGTGGAGACGGACCATCCAGCAAGCCCTAAGGATTTTCTGAAAAAAATGTCCGAAACCGGAAGTGGCTAAATCCTCGTCGCTTGTGGTTTCTAACGTCACACAGTGAGAGGAACAACATTTATTCCTCTCATTGTGTCTAAGGAACCAGATGCCACGGTCGCATCCTTGACGGGCCCCCTAATCGTTTGGGAGAGCCCGGTAAAGGTGGCAGGGAGGGGGCTGTAAAAGTAATCCAGAAGCTCTTTAGTCGCTCTGCCTCGGATTACTTTTACCAGCTTCAGAATCACCGGCTTAAAAAATTATATCTTGCTCATCGCAGCAGTAGTGGTATCACCTTTCCCATCCAGTGATATCCGGAAATGTCACTGGACAGAAAGTGGTTAAAGAATACTTCCAATACAAATGGAGATCCCTTACCTTCTAATAACACGATAATGTCCTGCCCAGTGTAAACAGCAAAAAGGGAGGAACTCATGAGGGACTATTTATACTTTTTCACATAATTTTAACCTCGGGATTCCCCCTTTCTTCCTATGGAATTCAACTAGGAAAACCTGTGAATCCTGTGTGAAATGTGTGTGAATCTTGTGTGAACACATTCACGAATAAACCACACAGAGTTACAAATAACAGGAGGGCTTCCAGTTTTTAAAAACTACAAATTTTGAAAAGTGCAACATAAAATGAAATATTTGAAGAAAGGTCCACAGACAATATAATTGTGGTAATAAATGCTCTATGCCAGTGGTTCTCAACCTCAGTCCTCAAGTACCCCTAACAGGCCATGTTTGCAGGTTTTCCTTTAGCTTGCACAGGGGCTTTAAATCAGAGTCAATGGTTTGGTATTTTGGACAGCTATTTTATCTAAGAGAAATACCCAAAACATGGCCTGTTGGGGGTACTTAAGGGCTGATATTGCGATCCACTGCTGTATAGCATGCCAGTAACAAATGACTTCAATGTAACACATCATTTTTGCTACTTTTATACATGCTAGATAATGGTGTTGGCAATGTCTTACTGATGGATCAGTAGGTGTTCACTCACCTCTTTTACCATAGATTTAATCAACTTGTTGGCTTCCTGCAGGTCATCTGGATTCTTACTTTTCAGCAATCTGGCCAACAACTGAAATAGCAATATAAACATACTGTGTTAGGAAAATCAGAAAAAGACAAAAGGGGAAAAAAAATACACACAAAGACTTTTTATTACCTTAGATCTCTCATCATCATCAAAAATTGGATTTTTAGGGCGGACTGGAGGTGATGGGATCAAAGTGTGGTCCACTGGGATTACTGGGTCTGACAGAACAATACCTGGCATAGGGAACCAAAGTGGATTACAGCTGAAGCATCAGTTTAAAGCTTTTAGGTAAAATCAAAAGTGTTTTTATTTTTTTATTTTTTTTGACTAATACTAATGTGCAGATTAGTGTATGTGAATTTGGGCCATAATCTCTATTGGTGGCCAGATTTAACCCATTCATCTCACACACCTGTATATTCCTTATATTCACATTTCGAGCCTATGGTTTCAACAATTTATACATACAACATTTTTTTTAAAACAAACAAGGCTTCCTTTTGCCAATACTGTCCTGTGAAAAAGATTACATTTTCTATGCAATCTATAAATAAAAAACTAAAAATGAAAAAATATATATATTTGAAAACTAGTGTTACTGTAAAAAGAAAAAGTACACATTTTATTCTATAATCTGTCCCAATATTATTAATAATAAAATAATGTTTGAGGTACAAAGCAATGTGAAAATATTATACAAAATAGCCTCCCTTTACCCCACCCTTTTCATCCTCTCATCCTACCCCCTCTTCCCAGTTCTCTTCCCCAACAAGTACCCCCCCCCCCCCCCCCCCCCCCATTTTGATTGGTTACTTGTCATTTTTCTCTTATAAAGAGATGGCTTACTGTGAAGATATTAACTGTTAAGCAATCTCTGTTAGTTACATAGTGGGTGAGGTTGAAAAAATACACAAGTCCAACCTATGTGTGTGATTATATGTCAGTATTGCATATAGTATATCCCTGTATGTTGCGGTCGTTCAGGTGCTTATCTTATAGTTTTATGAAACTATCGATGCCCCCTGCTGAAACCACCGCCTTTGGAAGGGAATTCCACATCCTTGATGCACTTACAGTTAAGAAACCTTTACACAGTTTAAGTTTAAACCTCTTTTCTTCTAATTTTAATGAGTGGCCACGTGTCTTATTGAACTCCCTTCCGCAAAAAAGTTTTATCCCTATTGTGGGGTCACCAGTACAGTATTTGTAAATTGAAATCATATCCCCTCTCAAGCGTCTCTTCTCCAGAGAGAATAAGTTCAGTGCTCGCAACCTTTCTTCATAACTAATATCCTCCAGACCCTTTATTAGCTTTGTTGCCCTTCTTTGTACTCGCTCCATTTCCAGTACATCCTTCCTGAGGACTGGTGCCCAGAACTGGACAGCATACTCTACGCAGAGGTATTCGAATGCTTGTCAGTTTTTTCTATTGCTGTCTGTTCTCCCGTTAGGGAGATTCACCCTCTATTTGTCCTGTATACCATTATCATTGAAGGTGACAGTAAAAGAAAATCCCACACTTTGGGTTGTCCCCAGAAAAGAAATGCAAGGAAAATCTTCCAATGTTCTGGTGACCTGGGGGTCCCCAAAGAATTCCCTTAATTTTCAGAGATTTCCTCTCGCTTCCTGTTTGGATATGGGACAGAAAGTGAAGGGAAATCTCTGCAATGGGACACAGATGGTGCAAAAAACTCTTCCTTGCTCAATCCAAAATGTAAAAAAACATTTTGGTTATAGTTCTACTTTAAGCTCAATATATTAGTAAAATAGCTACTTCATTTCATTTTGCAATGCTGGCTAGTGATACAGTGAGTGAATGGTAAGCAAACCTGTTACTTTGCGTGGTTAGGGATTTAACATGGTTATAAACTCAGAAGGTTTTTACCTTAAAGTATTTTCTGCATTAATGTAAAAAAATCTTCTCCTATTATGACAACACATTGAGATTGAGAGCAGCGAGAGCCATTGGCTCCTGCAGCTGTTAGTTAAATCCTGCCTGGCATGGCCTAGTCACACTGTGTGTGTTTACGGACATATACAGCCCTGTTGGGCGTGCGCCCACGTGTTGGGGCAACCCCAGGGAAGGAGAAGCGGACAGCACTGGCGGGGAATCCAGAAGAAGAGGTAAGGAGATGGCTTTAGCAGGTAACTATATCTTTTTTTAATTTTAATAAACATAACAAAAAAAAAAAAAACATAGCCTTTACAATCACTTTAACTGTACACAAAGCCCCATGTGTACTAGACCTTATGCATGCCTAAGCTCCTTTAGAATCTATCACAGAGAAACTGTTAAAACTATGCTTACTGCAATCTAAGCTGCAGACACAGATTTTAGATCTTAACTATATAGGTGGGTCATCACAGGCTTCTAATATTTGTATATTGGCAGTAAAAATATTATATATTCTTTATTTCAATGTCCGCAGAATAGCCACTATTGTCAGCAATAGTTATATCATTTATTATCTAGAGATCCAACAAAGAACAGACATTAAGTAACTTAGAACATCAAATAAAAAATCGAGTTTAGGTAGTCTAGATTTGTCAGATGAATGAAAGTTGGTCTGTGATTGGCTGCTGTAGATTACTGAAACTTGCTGTGTTCTACACCATGTTACATAGCAAGCTGAACACTATACCTTGCCTTTTCAGCATCTGATAGGCATCCTTTATTTTGTTCTCTTCAGGAAGAGCCACTGTCCAACTATACAAAAGGCCCACCACTTTGCTCTTCACTTTCTCCGACACTCTGTCTCCCAAGTACTGAAATAAGAAACCAGGTTAGGAAGATTAATCTCAGATACTTTTTTTCATATCTGTGGCTGTTCATAATGAACACAGAGAAACCAGTAAACTATGGATCAATGGCCAAACACTGACATTTCATCATAAAGAAAGAACTCTCCAGCCCTTTACAACTGCAGGACTGTATTTAAAGCCCAATTCCAAGCTAATTTATTATTTTATTAAATAATCCCACTGGCATTGTTATCGAAAAAGCATCTTTGGTTGCAATACTCATCTTTATTTTAAAACTGTTCCCCAGGTTGTTTGATGCCCAGTGTCAGTCAACCTGAAAGACCGAGGACTCTATTGTGAATGCTGGGTGTCATGGGCATCACAGATCCCTTCATTCAAGTGTATTAGGCAAGGTTCACATCTGTGTGGTTCGTTTTTTCTGGGTCATGTTTATGCGCATGCTTTAGCCGCGTTTTCAGGTGCGCTGCCATTAAACTCTATTAGAATGCACTGCACTTTCATGAAAACGTGAGTGGCCAAGTTTATTGCCAGCGCACCTAAAAACGCCTCTAGAAAGGGCATAAAAATATGATGCAGAAAAACATACCACAGAGATTTGAACCTGGCTTTAAAGCAAAGAATGGCGCTGACAAACTCACACCATAATTATGGAGGACTGATCCTGTTGTAAGAAGGCTGAAGGGGACCAAGCACATCACATGACCATACTGTACCAAAATAATTAAACATGCACAGCAGATTAACTGTATCATACAAAGATCAAAATAAAGAACTATGAATGTTTTCTTTATACACATTTCTTTAAACGCATGGAATATATGCTTACAAACTGTATCATTATTATTGCGCATTTATATTAAGTGGGCTTGTTTCCTTGGGGCTGAATATATGCGTATCTCCCATGGTGCTGGGAGCGTGCTGCACAGCGTACTCCCAGCACAAAGACCGGGATTTCACAAGAACCCCCGGGGCCCGTAGCAAAATCCGGAATGCCTGATTCCAGGTCACCTGATCACTGTGTAGCCTCTGATTGGCTACCATTGTGATCCGTCACTGTGAAGCCTGCCGCTGTGTTTCTCTCTCTGTGAATGGAGGAGAGAGATACATTGTATTTCTCTCTCTCTCTCTCCTTGCAAAGAGAAAAAAAAAGTGTGTGTAAAATAATAAATACATTTTTTTTTTCATTAGTATCAGTGTCAATGTCAGTGTGTTTTAGGTAGGACAAAAAAACAAAAAGCAAAATGCTCACAATTGTTTCTGGGCTATACTATGGGTATAAATAACATACACATATGTGGTATTGCTGCGATCATCAGGAGCAGGAGAATTTATTCTTCTGATTTTTTTTGTCCATTATGCAAAGCGGACACAGCACGCTGTTTTCTATGGGGCAGTCGGATTTCCACTCACAGTCACGCCCAGTCCTGCCCTATGATGGACATAACACAGGGACTGGGCGTGACTGTGAGCCGAGCCAAGTACACTAGGCTACTCTCCGATCTGCGAGACGACCCGAAAGCCGCCGAGAGGACCCGAGAGCCACCGAGAGGACACAAGAGCCGATGAGAGGACCTGAGAGCCTCTGAGATACACAGGACTCTGTATCCCGGCAGCGCCATTTTTAAACTTCAAGACTGCAATGACAAGGCTGCAAATGACACTGGGGCAAGGCTGCAAATGACAAGGCTACACTGACAAGGCTGCAAATGACACTGACAAGGCTGCAATGACACTGGGCAAGGCTGCAGATGGATGGGCATTTAAATGTAAGTTTTTTTCTTTAAAATTCCCTCCTAAACTTGGGGTGCGTGTTATATGCCGGCGCATGTTATACGCCGATAAATACGGTAATGTATAGAAGGTAGGGCCCGAAAGTGACTCAAGCCCAGGGGCCCCCACCACCCTAAGTCCTGCCCTGCTGACAGCCTCAGTCTCCACTATGATTTGTCAGCTATGACATAGTGATTACATTTAAGTTTAAAAGAGGAGCTCCAGTCTCTTAAGTGAAAATAAAAAGTCACAGTTTTTGTAGCTGCTGACTTTTAATAAACAGCCACTCACCTGTCCCACAATCCAGCAGTGTTCTCACCCCATTCGTGTTCTCCCTGTGTCCTCCCTTGTTGGTGCCAGCATCTTTACTATGGGCACCTGGCTGTGACAGCTTGCGGCTTTACAGCCGGGTGCCCACTGCACATGTGCAAGAGGCACTGCGCTCTGTGACTGGTCCCGAATTTAGGGAGGGGGGGGGAGGAGAACTTCCGCTTCCGATTGCATAAGCTGATCGAAGTGAAAGAAGGAGCTGGTACCTGTCAAAATCGGGTACCCCCACAGATCCATTTCACAAACAGGAGACGGGAAGGAGGCCTTAAAGCGGAACTTCCCCTTTTGGGTGGAGCTTCGCTTTAAGGCTTCATACAGAAAATAACGGTTTTAGCTTGCAGAGCCAAAAAGAAAAAGGATAAACCACGCTGTGACTAAATTAATATATAAGAATACTGGCTGCCAACACACCTGTAGACAAAAAGCAATGTAAATAGATAAAAAAATGTGTAGCGCTAATATTCTATCAGGTAAGTGGTTTATCAATGAACATGATCAAATAGTGAATTACCACTAAGTGAAAGTGCTAACTGGAGTGTAAAAATATATATACAACCATAAACACATAAAAGTAACAAAGTGCATTCAATTGTCACAAAGAAAATAAAGGCATATGTCAAGTCCAAGATTGTAAGGAATAATGCAAAAAAAAAAGGCTCAGACAGGAACATGCAACCCAGGTGTAAAATTACAAATGGAGACAATGTGATTGAAGGCACCACCACGGATAAGAGAGGAGGCTTACTGGATGTCAATGACTTAAAGGGGCATATACCACTCAAGTCTTCAAAGGCTTAATGGTCAAAAAACTGAATGGGTACAGCTGATCCTGGATCCAGTCAATGGCTTAACTTGGACATTCATAGACATCAAGTGGGTTAAAGGTTAAATATCATATTCCTTGGTGAGGGCAGAGGCTCTGTATCCACAGGCCATGCGAAACAGATGGAGAAAAAAATCGCATAGCGTGATACCATTTAAAAATATTATTTATTGTAGTAAAATGGTAAACTCACATGGTAAAAGGTCATAAAAAGCTTCTCATGAGTACAGGTACATGAGCGGTGTGTAAGTGGGTCCAACCCACTTGATGTCTGTGAATGTCCAAGTTAAGCCTGAAGATTGACTGGATCCAGGATCAGCTGTACCCATCCAGTTTGAGTGGTATATGCCCCTTCAAGTCACTGACATCCGGTAAGCTTCCTCTCTTATCCGTGATGGTGCCTTCAATCACATTGTCTCCATTTGGAATTTTACACCTGGGTTAATGTTCCTGTCTGAGCCTTTTTTTTTTTGATTATTCCTTACAATCTTGGCCTTTTTTTTCTTTGTGACAATTGAATGCACTTTGTTATTTTTATGTGTTTTTTGTTGTATATATATTTTTACACTCCAGTTGGCACTTTCACTTAGTGGTAATTCACTATTTAATCATCTTCATTGATAAACCAATTACCTGATAGAATATTAGCGCTACACATTTTTTATCTATTAGCTTGCAGAGCCCGCTGTAATCTGTAGATGGCAGTGTGACTTTGTTTAATACTATAATTGTCATACAATTATACTATTATAAAATATAGGACTTTTTAATAAAAAAAATGAAATCCAGTGTTCTTCTTAATATACATATATACACACAAGCTGGCCACTTTATTAGGTACACCTGTTTAATTGCTTGGTAACACAAATTGCAAATCAGCCAATTACATGGCAGCAACTTAATGCATTTAGATATCTAGACATGGTGAAGATGACTTGCTGAAGTTCAAAGCGAGCATCAGAATGGGGAAGAAAGGGGATTTGAGCGACTTTGAACGTGGCATGGTTTTTGGTGCCAGACAGGCTGGTCAGAGTATGTCAAAAACTGCTGATCTACCGGGATTTTCACACATAACCATCTCTGGGGTTTACAGAGAATGGTATGAAAAACAGAAAATATCCAGTGAGCAGAAGTTGTGTAGAAGAAAATGCCTTGTTGAAGTCAGAGGAGAATATGCAGAATACCATAACTCAAATAACCACTTGTTACAACCAAGGTATACAGAATACCATCTCTGAACACACAACACATCAAATAGGCTACAGCAGCAGAAGATCACACCTGGTGCCACTCCTGTCAGCTAAGAACAGGAAACTGAGGCTACAATTTGTACAGGCTCACCAAAATTAGACAATAGAAGATTGGAAAAATTTTGCCTGGTCTGATGAGTCTCTATTTAAGCTGCGACATTCAGATGTAGGGTTAGAATTTGGTGTAAACAACATGAAAGCATGGATCCATCTTGTAACAACGGTTCAGCCTGGTGGTGGTGTAATGGTGTGGGGTAGAGTTTCTTGGCACACTTTGGCCCCTTAGTAACAACTGAGCATTGTTTAAAAAGAGTATTGTTGCTGACCGTGTCCATCCCTTTATGACTACAGTGTACCCATCTTCTGATGGCTACTTCCAGCAGGATGATGCACCATGTCACAAAGCTCAAATCATCTCACCACTGGACAATGAAGTCACTATACTCAAATGGTCTTTACAGTCACCAGATCTCAATCCAATATGCTATCATATTAATATGGACTCAAATCTCTGAGGAATGTTTCCAACACCTTGATGAATCTATGCCACAAAGAATTAAGGCAGTTCTGAAGGCAAAAGAGAGTCCAACCCGGTACTAGCAAGGTGTACCCAATAAAGTGGTAGGTCGGTGTATATATCATAACCATGGCAGAATCTATTTTATTGAACTCACCTTTGGAGACACAACTTTGATTAACTCATTCAAGAAGCGAAATTTTCCAACCTCACCATGGAATCTTCTCCCACAGTTCTTCATACATGCCTCCAGCACCTTAAGATAAACATTCTGGTAAACATATCTGTGTACTCTCATAAGCTAACGCAATGGACATCGACATAGACTACATACACTAACGCAATGAGAACATTTATAAAATTTGCACACGCTCCATAACGTCTGCCTGGAGCTATTCGTTAATGCTATCTATGTACCATATTTTGCCCAGACTCATTCAGGGCAGAGTGACAAATTCTCTTGTAAGAGCAACCCCTCACCTACTTATACTTAGCATCCCTGTGCTCCCAGCCATCCCATTCAGAGCCATAAGTCCGAACCCTGTGTAAGTTCCATGTCAGGTGGTGTTAGAGCTTACGTGTTGTTGACTTCTTCCTACCCACATTACAGTGTTAAGGCTTGCCAATTGTCAGCTTAGGCCTTAGCAGACATCCTCTTAGGAGGTCATACTTTGTCTTCAATACTTACTGACCCAGTCTGTCACATCTCTCTCTTTTGAAGATCCTTAAGGCTCAGTCTTTGGCCTCCATCTCTCTGTCTGGCCTTCATTACCGCTATCGTGCAGATAATAATTCCCAGATCTTCCTATCTACTCCTGATCTGGCTTCCTCTATCCTTTAAACTGTTTCATATGGCCTTACACCTATTTCCAGATAGATGTCTGACAAACAGCTAAAACCTAAGTTGGCCATGCACCCATAGATTTCTTTCATTCAGCCTGTGGGCTGACCAAAAGAAATCAAACATATATCTCCATCCACACTAAACAGTGCATATAGAGTATCTCCCAATGTGGCTACTGTATTCTGACAGGATGCACCACCAGCTGTCAGAATAATTAAACAGTCAGGTGCTTGACGCCCTGGAGGAGGGGCGAAATGCGTCGACGTAATTTCCGGCCGAGAATCTAACCATTGACGCCACTTCCTGTCTCCGTGGAGCGCGCGCTGTACCAGCGGCGAACACGGAAGTATTCTCTGAAAAGTTTCCATTCTCTCTGCATCCAGTAAGTAGCGCCTAGCACGCAAATTGAAAAGCTTCTGACAATATTACACTATATTGGTCTCTTCTCTTATCGGTGCAACATTATCTGAGAACATCATTGTGCCCTGTGTGTATCCATTGCTTCCTGGAATCTCTCATCATACCGTCTTGCCTATCCAGCTTTGCTTTTATGTCTGCTTGTCAACTAAGTGTGGATTTTAAGGGGAACCCCTATGCCAAAAAAACGGCATGGGGTCCCCCCAAAATCCATACCATACCCTTATCCGAGCACGCAGCCCAGCCGGTCAGGAAAGGGGGTGGGGACGAGCAAGCGCCCCACCCCCAAACCGTACCAGGCTGTGTGCCCTCAACATGGGGGGTGGGTGCTTTGGGGCAAAGCACTTTGTCCCCATGTTGAGGACAAGGGCCTCTTACCGACAACACTGGCCGTTGGGTGTCGGGGTCTGCGGGGGGGCTTATCGGAATATGGGAGCCCCCTTTAATAATAATTTTATTTTTAATTTATTAGGCAGCTCCGGGGGTCTTTTCCGACTTGGGGGGGTGGGGGTCCCTTACGACTTCTCCGCTCTCCCGCCCTCCGGTTCTTCTCCTGCCCTCCGGTGTCTTCTGCCGGGCTCCTCCGGTATCTTCTACTTTTTTGCTAGCGTTGGCCCGCTCTTGTCCGTTGTCTTCTTCCGATGTTGACAGGATGCTCTCTCCCATTTTTTAAAGCCATGTGCGCGGTGCGAAACGACTTATATGGGTGTGGTCACCACAGCGTGACGATGTCACTGCCCATCATGCCCCGGTGACCACGCCCCATGCATGCGCATATATATATATATTATAATATATATATATATATATATATATATAATATATATATACTATATATATTTATATATATATATATATATATATATACATATATACATACACACGTGAAAAAGTGTTTGCCCCCTTCCTCATTTCCTGTTCCTTTGCCTGTTTGTCACACTTAAGTGTTTCGGAACATCAAACCAATTTAAACAAATAGTCAAGGACAACACAAGTGAACACAAAATGCAATTTGTAAATGAAGGTGTTTATTATTAAAGTGAAAAAAAAAAATCCAAACCATCATGGCCCTGTGTGAAAAAGTGATTGCCCCCTAAACCTAATAACGGGTTGGGCCACCCTTAGCAGCAACAACTGCAACAAGCGTTTGCGATAACGTGCAATGAGGCTTTTACAGCGTCCTGGAGGAATTTTGTCCCACTCACTTTGCAGAATTGTCCT